>JAOBSW010000452.1:0-135750 GCA_026214975.1 Gentiana macrophylla | reverse complement strand
GATTCAAAGAGATTGATGTGTTGATGAACTAAGTGCGATTATAAATGCAGAAAGTAAGTAGCAGATTTTATAGTGGTTCTGTGGTGTAATCTCGCTACCCACTCTTCTCCTCGTGATGTTGGAGGTAATTCAATAGAGATCTTTGCTTGTCCTCACCAATAACTATGGCTTCACAAATCGAACACTTGGAATAGGTAGGATTGTCAGCCCCAGTCTTCCAATGTCCTGAAGGGTAGGATTGCCTCTTCACCGCCTCCACCACAACCAACAGCCTTTCACCCAAAGATGCTTTACTGCCTTCAGATTTCAGAAAGAAAGATTGAATCTCAGTGATTCACTTTCAAGCCTTTGATTTGATGATGATCATAGCTTGAAGTCTCAAGTGTGTAAACTGATGCAGCTTGAATGCATATTACACTTGAATAATTTTAATGATCGAGCTTTATGCTCAGTAGTGGTCGGGCAGGTATTTTTTCTTGATTTAATTTCAATGCTCATGATAGAACTCTTAGTTTTTACCAATGCTCATCACTTGTATATGTAGAATTAAGTGAGCCTCTATTTATAGGAACTCTTGTGACTTATGTTTGAAATTCAAACATAGTCGTTTTGCATTTCATCTCCATCTTGACTTGCTTTTCCTCGATCGTTCCTAGACCTGATAATCAGTTTATTCCTTTTGATGCTTCTTTACATCATTCACCTTGACTTGTAAACTATTGGATAAAGTGCTTGAATTCTTCCATCATCCATTTGATCTTAACCATTGATTTGTTTGATAAAATCGTAGGCTGTTAGATATCCCTTTCTTTGTAATCTTCCCAACGTAGCCTTCGATTAACTCGATTATGTGTCCAAATTGTTCCGAGAACATAAGTTCGCGGGACATACACATCTATAAGTTGATTCCATTTGATGTGTGTTTAAAAACACTTCAATTCTATCGTCTTTTATCTAACTTTTATTTATGTTGGGACATTACACTTCTTTTGTATGCAATTAAGTTCCAATCACCACTTTTATCTTGTGGAACTTAGACTTTGTATTGACATGGTATATGTAATCGCTTTAGGTCATCATGCATGCATCAAATTCTCGATTCCATAACCTTTGACTTTAATTGCTACTATGTTTGATCCCTCAGACTTCAATAATCGAAGCCTCAGCCCTCACTCCTTCGCCTTCTCAAAGAGTGCTCCCCGATTAAGCTACTCCCACCGATCGTAGACTAGTCATTGACATGTATGTCAGTGACCTTTACGTTGCTTGTTTGATCAAACCTATATAAGATCAAAATCTAATAAACCTATAATATTTGATCTGTATACATCTTTTGCCTTTTTCGCCATTTATCGATAAGGCTAATCGAACATATATAATGACCATCACTAAAACTTAAAAATAAGTCCAACACCTCTCCTTTGGTGATGATGCCAATACCCCTCCCAACATCAAAGCAAAAAAAGATTAAAACAAAAAACGTAACAAACTTAGTCAATTTTCATTATAATCGCTTGTTCGAAGTTTTTATAGCCTTCACACACAAAGAAAAAGATAAAACAGAGCAAAGTGTGTTGATTCACTCGCTCTCTTCTCTTCTTCCTCTTGCCTTTTCTCGCTTGCCTTTATGTATTTTTATCTCTCTAATCATTTCTTCACTATCCTTTTCATTTTCAACTGAGAGAAATCACACAGGATTCACTTTTTTCACTCCAATGCCATGCTTCGTGCAGTATAAGGTTGATCCTGGATTACTCTAAAGCCTAAACGCATGTATACTTTTAAACTCATTAAGTGACTCCTTTTCATTGCGTAGTGGTAAACTTCTTCCACCTCTACGCATCTCCTTCCACCTCTGTGTGAAGCTCTCATGGCTTTTAACCCTTGCTTCCCAAAACTTTAAGCCTAAAAAGCGAGTTTAAACTCTTCATGAAAGCCTTGTCACGATAGGTATCTCCTTATTATAGTAAACTTTTTATATTCCTCGGTAAGATCATCAAGAGTGGAAGTCCGCCAGTGCAAGCTCCCTAAAAGCATTACTATCATCTTCCTTATCTTTCTTAGTAGCAAAGACTCTGAAGCATCTTTTGCTACCGCTGCTTGGCTCTTCTTCCCTTATTCACATCATCAACAAAATAGGACAAGAGAGGCCATGTACACTCTCCTCGCAGGAGCACTAGGTTGTCTGGCTAGCTGTACCCTCCATATTTCCACCCTAAGCAAATACCGTGGATCGCTCTCTTGCAATGTTTGTTCCAATAGATATCCTTCATTAATTTAGATCCAAAGATACTGTGTTATAAGAGCCTCAAAGCAGATTCAAATACAACAAAGCTTAGGTGTCTCAAAGAAGCTTTGTCCAGCTTCGATGAATGGATGCAAATTGTTCTTTCAGTAAAATTGTGTCCTTCACTATTTCTGCTTGATCTCTTCACATCTTCAAGTGTGCGTCAAAGAAGCATACCGTGGTGTATTGATGCAACAAGGCCAAAGTGGTTCTTCTTCTATTCTCCACTAAATTCATTAAATCTTCAAATCTCGTCT
Organism: Gentiana macrophylla; assembly: GCA_026214975.1. Classification (NCBI taxonomy): domain Eukaryota; kingdom Viridiplantae; phylum Streptophyta; class Magnoliopsida; order Gentianales; family Gentianaceae; genus Gentiana; species Gentiana macrophylla. The sequence goes on along the minus strand of JAOBSW010000452.1, from coordinate 133,206 downwards.
TGCCTCGGGCTGCTGAGTTCTAAATTTGCAATGTCATTTATGACGCCTTCAACTCATCCAAAACATGTAGCCGGTACTTCCACCAGCCCATTCCTCTATCAAATTTCATCGCCCAGTTTCTTCTACATTGTATTGTTGCCTCATTCGGCTGGGATAACCAAGGCATAGGCTCATATCCCTTCCACATGGGTTAGGTCCTTGAATTCATCTAGATCGGGATCAAGATCTGCACTTCAAAACTTGTACAAATGCTCCATCGAGGTTCCATCATCACAGCCTTCTTCCTCGTACTTTAAAACTCCTCATCAATGTAGTCATAGTCCAAACCGCATTCATCCTCATCAATACCAGCAATTACCACCCATCTTTCCTTACAAGTGGTCTTCCTCTCCAAGAGGCTCCACTACAAAGCACTTTCACTGAAGAACAAATGTGCCAGGTTTCTCCAAACCCATAGATAGTTCCAACTTATGTCCAGTGTCGTTTTGAACCTTCAAAGAACTCCATACCTCCCTGCTCCAACCTTTGTCAGTGTAAAGGCCGTCTTTGGTACCTTCAAATAACTGTACCACTTGTTCCAATCTTTGTTCAAAGTTTGTTTGTTGCCACAACAACCTGTATCGAGAATACATCCATATTCTCTTTTGAAATTCCCTAAAATCAAATCCTTCTTAAAATTTGCGACCTTGGTTGTGAGTGTCATTAGTGTCAATCCAAATCCTGATATTGAATTGAATCTTCGAAATGACATCAGGCTCACTAAGGTATATCTCACCAACCATCCTGCTTTGCACCTCAATAGATATTCCTCATTGATTTTTGCCTCCGTGATCATCCATGGTGAGATTTTCCACATCCTCATCCATTTGTTCAATCGCTAGCCCTCGCTCAGACTTACCAAAGATCATTGGAATGTTGCATACTTTGTTCATTCAATAAAAGCAAATCCCACTTCTTTCCTCCTGACCAGAGGGAAAGTCATCACTGAGGAATGGATGATGAATCATCACTCATCTGATTCATCTCTGGGTCTCGAACTTGATACCCTCTTCCTTCATTTGTTCATCAAACAGATCCATTAGTCTTGATTGCAATAAAGATGTATCAACCGGATCCCAGCAATTTTTCCTGACTCCCAACTTCTCAAAAGCCCATTCTTCAAAATCGTTATTGGTTCTGCAGATTTGGCTTTTGTCTCTCATAAAACCTAATTTCCATTGAAAGTGAGATTGCAACCAGTAGGAGTTTAGGATCAACATATCCTTCCTTTTTCTTTTCTCCTTCCTCTCAAAATGGCATGGTTGGCTTTTTGGGAACTATTTCAGACCTCCAAAGGTCTCAACAAGTAAATTTAGAGTTTCTTCCACGTGATGCTTCTAGGTTAGTAGGTTGCTCAAAGTTGTATGTTAGTCCTTACTACCTCCATCTCAGCATTACACTTGGTTCCCACTGACTTATATGCTCTTGTGAGTGGTGGTTACAATGATTGATCTTCCCCTGAACTATTGTAGGACTTGCGAGGTCATGTACCAACTTTTCCACTTCCACAAAGACAGTGTAGACTTAGTAGTTTGTGGTTCTTCTATAAGTTGCTCAACAACAACTTGTGCAGCTTCCGAGAGGGTTCAAGAATCCTTACTCTGGGAGGATTCAACAACTTCAACAAAGTTAGGCTCGGTTTGGAAATCATTGTGGTTCTTCAGTAGGTTGCTCAATAACAACCTCTACATCCTCGTGAGGTTTGATAATTGTTACGGCTCACCTCATTAGCCTCCTCTCACTTCTTTCTTCTTCTTGTTGTTGCCTTTGAGCCTCAAAGTTTTCAATTGTTTCCTGCTTTGCCATGTTTCTTCTTTTGTCAATCTCTTTCATTCTTTTGGAAAGTTGCTCTATTTCAATTTCAAAGAGCTTTCTCTCTTCATCAAGGGTTTTTTCTCTGCTGTTCTTCATAACTTCAAAGAACAAACTTCTTCTGCACCCAAGCAGGGTCAGAACCTCAATTTCCTACTTTGAACCTCGCCAGACTTAGCGATCTATCTTGTTTGCTTTCTTGTCTTCCTAGGCTTTAGCAATTCGTAATTTTTTCTTATGTCGAGAGCCTCTTCCTCTTTTCAAGAACCTTCTTGGAAGTGCGGCCGAGTTTTGTGACTTTCTTAACTCCGCTCACCACCAGCATAATCATTTCCACCATCACCATCACTTTCAGTAGCCTAATCATCTACATCTTCATCATTGTCACGGATTTTATCTAACAAAGCAAACAAGTAATAAAATTTATAAATCCGGTATTCCCGAGTGTAGGGATCGTAGACACAATGATTTATACCGGAGTCGGTCACAGGGGAATCGGGGTATCTAGTTCATTAATTTTCCTAAGTTTGTTACTAAAAACGAAACTAAAATGATAAAATAAAGCCGGACGGAGGATTGTTAATCCAAAGCCGAAGGATAAAAGCGATAAAAACTAAATCTAAACTACTAACTATAAAAGGAAATAAAGAAGATGAACATGAGATTAACAATGAACAAACAAAATCATCCAATCCTTCAAACCCTCTATCTCTATCTTAGGTTATCTTGTGATGATTAACTAAAGATGTGGTTCACCTAATCAAAAGTATGAATCTACTTCCGTAGATAATTCGTCTATCAATCAAAACAAGGTGTAAGATTTATTCAAATCTAGCAACCTAGATAATCAACCTATCAACTTCCGTTATGTCAAGGTTAAAAATCCAATCTTTCCTATGGTGATCTAAGTCTAACATGACTTCCATCAAAATCAAACATCGATAAGCAACCATCTTCCGATATACGTTGCATAACAAATAATCGCATAGGAAAAGATACAACTTTGAGATAAAATCATAAAACAAACTTTGATAAAAGTAGACAAAACCTGAATGAAAAGGATTCAAAATCGTTTGAACAATTGCACCCCAAGCATTAAGCTTCGAAAAAACAAAGAAATAAAATAGCGGAAAAAACACCTCGTCGGCCAAGCACCAAGGCTCGGCCGGCGAGGTGACTTGCTCTCAAAATTTAGGTTTTCTAAAGTAATGTGCGGTAAAAGTTATGATCTAGGGTTTACATAATCGCGGCTATTTCTAGATAAAGTAAGTCGGTTCTGTCAGAGTCGGTCGTGGGCGCCCGTTACGAAGGTCGGACGCTTCGTCCGCTTGTTCTCGACGGCCAACGCTGGCCGAGTGCAGTGGCGTCTGAACTCTGTATTAAATTTTCCTTCACGCGCCCGTTCACTTTTATGGACGCCCGTCCACTCACTGAGACGGGACATGGGCGCTCGTTCGGTATGTCCGGACTAGATATCATCATCTTTATCTCATTCTTCTCATCTCTATCTCTTCTCTTCTTCATATAACTCTTCCTTATCTCTTGTATGTCAAATAAATCCAACTTGTATCATCTTTTGATCCCTTTTATTTCGAAATATGCACATCTACAAACATCAAAACCATTGCAAAGTGTAACATCATCCAAATAATCATAAAACCATCAATTAAACACATAATTTAATCACTTTTGCAATTAGACCCTTAAAACATCACTTGCTTAATATTTCAATATGAAGGCCAATTCTTATGCAAATAATATAAATATGGGAAAATCATCGTAAAGTATATCGTTATAAAACGTACAAAATCACCTCCTTAACAATCATCATCCGTAACGAGGGGATATGAGTATCAACTTCGGCTTGAATCTAGATTTATTAATCTTTTTCAGATAAAACATCAGGTATCCCCAAAGTGATTCAAGAATGTTTGAATCATTAGACCTAAAGGCTTGACCTTGGACATCCTTGTACCATCTATATCTTCAATACACACTTTCTTCATGTTGTGTATGAAAAATCCATCCCAATCAAACTTCATACTTTTGTAGATGATGATCAGCAGGTTTATTTTTGGTCCAGACAGTGTATCTGGGCTTCCAACAAATCCCAAAATGGTTTTGGCAATCAACTTGCTCAGCAGGTTGTACTCATAACCAATATACTTCACATTAATGCCCGATTTGAAGCAATTGAGTCATCTGTCTTTATTGAATCCCCAAACTTCATTCTTGGTAGATTCATTGCTTCGGATTGGTGGGTGCATTGTTTCTGAGTGCAAATTTAAATACCTCTCTCGTAGAGGTCTCAAGATATTTCAATCTCTCTTCCATTAATGTTAGTGAAGGCCTCTCTACCTTCATGTATGACAATGTTTCTCGAATTCCAACACATTGACATAAGGGATTCGTTCCAATCTTCTGTTTATAACACCTTCTAGCCCAAAGAAACCAATCTGATTCTTCGTCCAATATTAATGGCTAACTCGAAGGGAGTTACGATCAAGAATATCCTCTAACACTCTGGCTGGTTCAAATTTGAACCTCATCCTTCTTTGCCATTGTTGTAAGAAAAAGATGAAGAAGATATCTCTCAAATCTGTGTTCACACAAAGTTTAAATGCAGAAAAGTCAATCGAGGTTTTTGAAAGTAACTGTGTAAGTGGTCTCAGATATAGGCGGATGCGATGCATATAGAATCACGATCGTGTACATTGGTATTAACCACGATTAAATTTGAGTGAATGCTATCTTGACACGTGACCCATTACTTTTCTATAATGTTTTGTAACCGTCAGATCGTGTAACTACGGTTATTAGTATAGAATAAATATCCCGCCATTTGCTTTTTGACTTTTGTAAGTTTGACTGTATAACGCTTCCTTCAACACCTTTGTCATCAAGACTTGCTCAAGCTCGACTGTTTGACGAGAAAATCTCAACAACTTCTTGTGAAATACTCTTGCCCGATGCTTAAATCCTTTTGTGTTGTCCAATTGATAATACAAGATAAAGTTTAATACCGATGATCGATCCACAAGTGAGCTCACCTAACATGACAAAGACCAATCCCTCGCAACTTCATTTTCTCAATTGTCCAAACATAAGTACATGGAATTGTTGATACCAATGACTAATCTCGCTAAGTGAGCTCACCCAACATAGCAAAGACTAATCCCTTGGTGAATTCCATTAGATAATCGGCGATTAAGATTATATCAGTCAACTTTTATAATTCCAAGTTCACCTTAGTTTAGCAAATCTTTCACTATCCAGTTGGTTTGGTGAAAATATCAGCCAAGTTGATCTTCGATGGGATGTATAGAACCACCACATCTTTCTTTCAACATGATCTCTTATAAAATGATGTCTCACATCAATATGCTTGGTTCTTGAGTGCAAAACAGAGATTTTCTCGTGATAGCAATTGCACTTGTGTTGTCACACATAATTGGAATTTCTCTTTCTTCAATTCCATAATCCCTTAATTGTTGTCTTAACCACGAAGATTTGTGCCACAACTTCCCAAGCAAAGAATGTACTCAAACCCCAGATTGGAGGTTGATATGGAATTCTGTTTCTTGCTAAACCAGGAAACCAGTCTATTTTCCATTAACTAACAGGTTCCTGTGGTGCTTTTTCTATCAATCTTGCATCCAAAGATATCTAACTGAGTATGATATAACCTTGAAACTTCCATCTTTTGAATACCATATCCCTACTCCCAAAGTCTCTTTTAGGTACTTGAGAACTCTTTTGACTGCACCTAAATGACTTTCTTTAGGTTTTGATTGAAATCTTGCACAAACACCTACAACAAAGGATATATCAGTCTCACGGGCAATAGATACAATGATCGCTCATCATCATTCGTCAGATAAGGTCTGATCAACATCTTTACCTTCTTTGTCTTCATCCAATCTAATATTTGTGCTCATAGGAGTTGATACCTTGGTGCTGTTTTCCATACCAAATTTCATCTGTTTGACTTGCAATCCCAAAAAGTAGTTCATTTCTCCCATCATACTCATTTGCAATTTACTCTTCATTAGATTTGCAAACTTCTCACATAGCAATTCATTTTCAGAACCAAAAATTATGTCATCAACATAAATTTGTACCCAAGTAGGTGTCTTTGTTCCTTCATTGATTAAAAAGAGTCTTATCGATGGTGCCTTTTGTAAAACCATTATCCACGAAGAATTGATATGTAGTCTCATACCATGCTCTTGGTGCTTGTTTCAAACCATAAAGTGCTATGTTGAGCCTGTACACTTTATCTTCTTGATCTTTAACTTCAAATCCAGGAGAGTTCTTTGAACATACACTTCCACTTCCGTAATGCCATTCAATAATGCACTTTTGACATCCATCCGATATACTTTGAAGTTCTTATAAGCAAAGATGTGCCGTGAATAATCGATAGCTTCCAATCTTGCAACAGGGCATATGTCTCATCAAAATCTATTCCTTCTGCTTGAGAATATCCTTTTGGCACTAGTCCGGCCTTATTCCTCACAATGGTGCCAGATTCATCAAGTTTGTTTCGTAGATACCCATTTTGTACCAATTATATATGCATGACAAGGCCTTTCCACTAGTGTCCAAACTTGATTTCTTTCAAATTCATTCAATTATTCTTCCATAGCAATTATCCAACTGGATCTGATATTGCTTCTTCAACAACTTTAGGTTCCATTTGAGATAGAAAACATGTAAACATTGCTTCTAATTGTCTTCTAGTCCTCACACTTTGCTTTGTATGTTGCCAATAACTTGTTCAAAGAGGTGATCCCTTAACCATTATGGATTCTAGTTAGATTGATTCTCTGGAACATCATCTTGAGGGGTCTTTGTTTCTTCAATAGTGGGTTCAAAGAGATCCTTAAACTACCTCGCTTGTTGCATCGATGAGTGTTATCGCCAGGTGTTAAAGACGGTCGTAAAACCTTCAAGTCATTAAATATTTCCAAAACATCAACACATTACGGATCGTTGACTTGTTGATTTTCAGCAAGTTCCGAGCTTCATCTTCCATTCCGGTGAACTTAGGTTCATTAAATACAACATGTATTGTTTTTCATGTTTCATGTCCTTTTTGTTCAATTACTCGAATGCCTTGCTAATCAAGAATATCCCAAGAAAATTCCTTCATCCGATTTTGGTTGGAATGTCTTCAATTGTTCCTTATGATTCAAGATAAAACACTTGCTTCCAAATGGATGGAAATAGGATATATTAGGTTTTCTTCCATTCCAAATCTCATAAGGTGTCTTCAAGACTTTTTGTTCATCGATGTTTTGTTTTGTGTATAGCATGTCGTATTGACTGCGCCAAACTTCAATATTTTTCGGTAGCAATGCTTCACAAATCATAGTTCTTCCTGCTTCTTTTAATGTTCTGTTTCTTGTTTCAACAACCCCATTTTGCTGAGGTGTACCAACAGCAGCCAGTTGATGTAGTACACCATTTTGTTCATAATATTCTCTTATAACTTTATTGAGAAATTCGACTTTGTCCGATCCGATCTTTACTACTATCAAACATTTCTCATTTTGCAACCGCTTCAAAAGTTCAGCATCTTTTGAAGTGTTTCACTTTTCTTGTTCATGAATATCACCCAAGTGTACCTTGAATAATCATCCACAACCACTAAGGTGTATTTGTCTCCTGTTACACTTATTGGTGTTACTGGTCCAAATAGATCAATGTGCATCAGCTCCAAAACTCTTTTAGTTGATTGCTTAGTCTTTGATTTGAAGCTTGATTTTGTCTGTTTACCTTGCTGACATGCATCACATATAGCATCCTTCTTGAATGTGATCTCGTAAAACCAATCACCGCTTTCTTCTTCACCAATGATTGATATCATCAAAATTTAGATGATTCAACTTCTTATGCCATAACCAATTATGTTACGACTTGGTATGCACAATCAGCATGTTTCTAGAACAAAGAAGAGACCAATCCACAACATACATGTTTTGTTGTCTTCTTCCGACCAACACAACTTGATCACCTCTTCACTAATGACAAGACAAGTGTTTTTGTCAAAAGTGACCTTGTATCCCATGTCACGAGGTGGACTTGAGCACCCAAATCCAGATCAATACCAAAGAAAAACATCTCTAAAAAAAAAGGTTCTAGGACCATGCCAAATGCCGTTGTCTCGATGAGGTTGTAGTCCAAATCCTTCCACATATGCAACATTCCCGATTGTTAATCCATTTCTCACAAGTGTGCCATATCCTCTTGTATATCCAGTGTGTTCTTGTTGCCAAAATTCACTCTTGGACCATCTTTTGCCACAAAAGCTTGACAAATAAAGGCTTACTCTTTGTCATATGTCCGAACATCCACTCGTCAAAATACTGCACACCCTACAAAATAAAGTTAATGCATTTTAGGTACCCAAACCTGTTTGGGTCGATAATGGTTAGTGGTAAGCATGACCCTTGGCAAGTTTCCATAAGGTCTTCTTTGAAAGGTATCATACTTTGGTTCATACATGTATTCTACACATCCATAAGGTCTAACAATTAGTTGTGTAAGATTCACATATGCTTTCTTTTACATTTGGAATATAATGTTTTTTCAAGTGATTTCTTTTGTTGAAGCACTAGGATAACCTTAAGTTTGTCGGTCTGTTAGAAATGACCTCTGTAATATGGAGTTTGTTGAGGTCCCTGCTGAGGTCTTGTATAAGTCCTCTGCTGAGCCCTCTACTAATTCCATTGCTTAGGTTTTACCTCAGCAAGATGGTTATTTATGTTGTTTCTTGCAAGAGGTGCAGGAATATTCCAATCATCATCGAGAGGGAACAATCTACCTTTCCCTCGAGATAAGTATCGCTTGAATGATTAGCATTTTTGGATTTAGGATTCTTATCCTTGGAATATTTCTCAGTTTTTCCCTTTTGTGGTCCAAACAGACTTGGTAGCAGTGTCCGCTATCGAAGAAGTCTGTAAGGCACAGCATCCTATTTTTAGATTTATTCTTTTATTAGGGAGTCATTGACTTCTTTGACTTCGATTTTGCTTCCTTGAAGCTTTCATAGTAGGTTTTACTCGCCTCAACAACCCTTATGGGAGTGGATCTTGTGCAGCACAAACTTAGGACCACCTGTACTAGGTTCGGTGACTTCATCGGATCTACTCTTATTGGATTGTTGAGTTCCAAATCGAAGCCCTGTTTCTATCACCATAAGGCTTTCCAGATTTGAATGCGCATTGGAGGAACAAGATGGTTCAGCAGACTTAGCACTACTAAAAGTTCAAAGAGCTTATGTTGATTCCTGCCTAACTTCTTTTCCTTTCCTTTGAGAACTCTTAACTCGAAGATTTAATCTTTCAACTTCGATTGAAGAGCTTCTTTTTCACCTTCACAACTCTCATAACCAGATTGTATTATCCTCAGTTGATTAAGAATGGCATCCAAAGTTTCTTCATTGTCAGAATTTTTTGGATTTGAACCACAGGTTGATTCACAATCACTTCCAGCAGGAGTGTTTATAGATATAGTATTGTATACCTCCTCTGTTTCATCCATATTTTCCATTAAAGCATAATCTTCCATATCAAAGAATAAGTGCGATTATCGATTCATTTCACTTTTCTCGATTCTACTTCATACCCTCGATTCATCTTTAGCAACCATAGCCTTCTTGCCTTGTCTTCTTTGTTGACTTTTGGTCTTCAAGAGGGTCCGACAATCAAGTCGAAATGTCCAGCTTCTTGCAATTAAAGCAAGGATAATCGTGTTCCTTTTTCTGCTTTTAATTCAGACAATCGTGTTTGAAGTGTCCTGGTTTCTTTGCAATGATAGCACAAGTAATCATTATCTTCTTTGATTCATCCTTCTTCTTTTCACTTCAATTTCTTTGTGAAATTCCTTGAGAACCCTTTCCGCTTTTCATCATTCGATTTTCATGCTCAAGAGGGCAATCTGCTCTTGCATCTCATCTAGTAGATCATCTTGAGCTCCTGATGTCTCTTCTTGATGTGAAGCAGCCAATGCAGTGGTCTTTGGCTCTTCTTTTTCGCCAGCACAATCTTTTGCTAAATTCATAGGCCTTAAGATCTGAAAACAATTTGAAGGTGTTTTCTTCATGCAAACTCTCATTTCTATGGCGACCACCTTCATCTCCCAAACTTCTTTGCAGTAATGCTTCTAAGATTTTGAGTTGATTTCTTCCTCGTAGAATACTTCACACTCAAGTAGGTGAGTTCATCCATGATTGCATTGAATCTTGATTCCATTTGTTCAATGGTCTCATTTGGTTTCATTTGAACTCCTGGAACTTCTTCTTTGCCATATCTGATCTTGTTCTTTTTGATTGCATCGTTTCACCGATTAATTGTAACTTGTCCCATAGTTCCTTTGCGCCTTGCAATCCTTCACCTTCATATACATATTGCTATCCAAAGTTCTCGTGATATGATATCAATAGAAATATTGTTGAGATTTGCTCTTTTCTATTTTCAAAGCTATCCATTCCCTTTTGGTTTTGAATGTACCGTGGTCTCATCTCCCACTATTACTAATTTGGTAATCTCCAGGGTCCATCCAATCAGAAGACATCCATCATTTCATCATGTGTTGCAGCTAGATAAGCCTCGCATAATGATGTTTATACTCATCAAAACGATCTAAAGAACACATCAACATTGTTCTAGCATACTGGTTGTTATCCATGATGCAAAGCTTTGAAAATCAGACTTGAAAAAGTTTTCAAAGTATTTTCACAAGCACAACAAGTAGGATTACTTCATAACAGAAGCACTGCTCATATACCAATTGTTGGTCCCTTGAAAAGGCTTTGGTTAAGTTTTGGAGTTAACAAACTCAGCAACTTCAGCAGCCTGCTGATACTTCATTAGTCTGCTGACACTCAGTAGTTTGCTGACTGTTGAATTTACTAAATTTGTGTAGTGGAATTATATAAAAAATTAAGCCTTATTACTTGTTGTTAAATATGATACCAAGTGTTATATACTCAGTAGTGTATGCGTGTGATTCATTTGCTAGACTCAGTAGATTGATGTGTTAGATGAACTAAGTGCGTAATATAAATGCAGAAAGTAAGTAGGCATTTTATAGTGGTTCCGGTGGTGTAATCCTGCTACTCCACTCTTCTCATGTGATGTTGAGGTAATTCACTAGAGATCTTTGATGTAGCTGTTACAAAATCCCTAAGTTGGTTGTCCTTCACCAATAACTATGGCTTCACAAATCGAACACTTGGAACATGTAGGATTGTCGCTCCAAAGTCTTCCACTGTCCTTGAAGGTAGGATTGCCTCTTCACCAGCTCCACCACAACCAACAGTCTTTCACACCCAAAGATGCTTGACTGTCTTTAGTAGATTTCTTGTAAAAGAAAGATTCAATCAAGTAAGTGATTCAGCTTTCAGCAGCTTGATCAGGATGATATGATCAGCAGCTTGAAGTCTTCAAGTGTGTAAACTTGTTGCAGCTTGAATGCAGATTACACTTGAAGAATTTTACTGGATCAGTAGCTTTATGCTCAGTAGGGTCACCAGGGTGTTTTTCTTGATTTAATTATGAATGCTCAAGATAGATCCTTAGTTTTTATCAATGCTCAGCACTTGTCTCTGAATTAGGAGTCCTCTATTTATAGGTAGAAATCCTTGTGACTTATGTTTGAAATTCAAACATAGCCGTTTCAGATTTGTCTCCATCTTGACTTGCTTTTTCCTGATCTGCTCAGATCGCTGCCGTCGATTCCTTTTGACGGCTTTTGATCTGGCTCCACCCTTTGACTTGTAACCATTGGATAAAGGTCTCAATCTTTCCAACGTCCATTTGATCTTAACCATTGATTTGTTTGATAAAATCGAGAGGTTGTTAGATGTCCTTTCTTTGTAATCTTCCAAAGTAGCCTTTGATTAAATCAAAATATGTGTCCAAAGAGTTCCCCGAGAACATAAGTCGATGATATACACATCCATAAGTGATCCTTACTTTGTTGTGTTTAAAAACACTTCACCATCTTAATCATATCTAAATTTTATTTATGAAGTTAGATTACACCTTTTTGCATATAACTAAGTTCCAATCACCACTTATCTTGTGGAACTTAGACCTTGTATTATAGGTATATGGAATCGCTTTAGGTCATCACTGCACTTCCCTAAATTATGATTCCATATCCTTGACTTTAATTACTAAGTTTGATCCCTTAGCCTTCAATAACTGAATTTGAGCCCTCAACCTTCAGTCTTCAGTAGGTTCCTGACTAGTCTACTGACTAAGCTACCCTACTGATCTAGACTAGTCTGGTGATGTAAGTCAACTGACCTTTTACAGTGTTTGTTTGATCAAACCTATACAAGATCAAACTCTAATAAACCTATACATTTGATTTAGACATCTTTTTGCCATTGCTCTATAATAGCTAGTCTGGAACTCATCACTAAAACTTAAAAATAAGTCCAACACCTCTACTACATCGTATCGAGTTTAGCATTAACGGAAGCTAAAAGTCACGGGTATATTTTTTTTAATAACAAGAATAGAAATGCAACATTCTAAAGATAGAAAGATAACTTAAACAAAAATGATAATACAAACTTTACGAAGGTACGATGTCTAATAAAAGTACGTTAACTCATCTTACAACAATTCTCAAAAGAAAGAGCAACATGTCTTGAAAAGATATAAAATAATATAGTCTAGTACAACACAGAGAAATGATATTTTAAAAGCATCGTCTCAACATCCTCAAATGTCGTCCTTGAAATCCTCATTGATTTCCTGTTCCACCTGTTCATCTTCTCAACCCCAAACACACAAAACAAATATGCATTTGAGGTAAGTACAAAGGTACTTAGTAAAATATAGAAGCTATTTTATTAAACAAGTGTATAAAGTATTAATTACGATATTGTGTTATCAGTAATTATTGTGTTCATTTCATGCTCACCAACATGTCATTACTAAAATTTTCTAACTTAACTTATCTTTGGTACACCCGCATTCAAGAGCACTACGCATGGTGTATATCCACCTGGAGATATCATTTGCAACCTAACAATGGATCACACTGATAGCCACGGGTTTAACCCGAGAGTGCATGTATTCGGTGAAATCGCTCTACCATTCAGCCGTTTATAGGCCAGTAGAGTTATTCACTTTTACTGACCGCCCACACGTCGCGATATTTCCTTGTGCCTAACCAAGAATGGCATGGTATTTAGGCTTTTACTACACAAATATGTATTTGTTAATCGTTAACTAACCACTTAATTATATTCAAGGCAAACCTCACCTTAACTAGCTCTCCCTCACTTAGCCATCTAGACACAACGTCATATCACATACACATACATTGGTGAATACTAATCCACCAAAGCACAAGCCTATCATGCTCTTCCGACAGTCTCGAATTTCATCTCTTATGAAGAATTCATCCGGTGCCGGAACTAAACGCATTAGAATCTTTATCAAGTCTTGTTCATGTTTATTTAATGTTATTAGATCAAGATGAAACATTTAAAACTCAACCCATAGCTTAAAACATCATTTTCCCCAAAACTGGGGTCAATGCGCTGAAGATTCACCGACTTTAGTAAACTTGTCGAAAAGTTCTGTTTCAAGCCAATCGCGCGCAAGCCTCGCAATACGCACGCATTTCCTCCTCCGGGAACAAGTTTGAACATCCTCGACACACCAATGCGTGTGCATTGCACCTCTTTGGGACCAAACTCGAGCAACTCAGACAAGAATGCAGCGCATTATTAGCCAATGCGTAGGCATTTGACACAGCAAACCCTAAACTTGATTATTTCTACACTCCACGATTTCAAACCCCTTTTCAACATGTTCTTCACCAATTTTGACAGCAAAACAACAGTAAAAACTCATCTTAAGCATACCATAACATACTACACTTATCTAATCACCACAACACAAGATTTCTTGCATCAAAACAACTCTAACACGTATCCAAACTTCATAACAACTTGAATTAACACAATAGGAAGATCTCTTACTTGATTCAAGCACAACACCTAAGGAAACTTGAAGAAAATTGCAGCACTTCTCCAAACTCCAGCCACAAACCTATTTGATCCATTCATAAACCAATTAAGTTCAAAGTTTCTAAACAACTATGGCTACGATTCAAACCAAGAAAACACCAAACTTGATGAAAACTGCCCTTAGGGCTGAATTTCATACCTTGATGAAACTTGAAGAACTTAGTATCAAAACGATCCATGGCTTCTCAGGATTCCATTGCTCTACTTTGATCTGAAAACCACCAAGTATTCACTTAAATTTGAAGAAGTAGCCTTGCCTCTCTTTAGCTCTCGGACTTGCAAAGTTCGTGTTTTCAAAATTCTGATTAAGTCACACCAATAGTGGGAGGTTTATTTTCCAAATAAAACCTCTCCCACTATTTTCTCTATTACTCCCTAATTGTATTTTAATTACAATTTAATCCCCATTTAATATATATATATATATATATATATATATATATATATATATATATATATATATATATATATATATATATAAATATATATATATATATATATATATATATATATATATATATATATATATATATATACACACACACATATATGTGTGTGTGTGTGTATTTTGAATTTTCTATATATATATATATATCATATTATATTTTAAGAAAAATCATCAAATTACCCATTTTCCTATTATTACCCGACCCAAACCCGGTTCCCCTCCTCCAAAATGAAAAATAAAAAAATAATCCAAATATGTTTCTTACGTTTTATCAGATTCAGATTTACACACAAATAACAAACCTTCGGTGCCCCACTACCATCAACCTCTCCCCACTAACCTCAACCTCTCCCCACTAACGCTACTACCTAAAAATACCTCTTTTAATTTTTTTTTTAAAGAGCAGAACAGAACAGAAAATCCTATAAACCTCAACAAATTGCATATCTTCCCGGAGCTGTACTCTTCACGGTCAGTATTACATTTTTTCCGGGAAAATGAAAACAACCCCAACAAATTCCATATTAATGAGAAAGTAAAAAAACCTCAGGTCGGCAATTTAAAAATCCATTGGCAGAGTATTTCAAAGGCTGGTTCTTTAGGAGAATCAACTATCCTTATAGAAACCATTTGTCCATTCAAGTTCTTAGGCTTCAGATCGGGATGTGGGCTTCATGATTTCTAGTAATAAGGTTGATAACTCAGCATTTTGTTATTTTTAGATCGATATGATAGCTCAGCATTTCAAAGGTAGGTTCTTCATGGAAATTTTGGCTAAAAATATAAGAAATCAGCCATCCTTGCACATATCATTCAACGATTCAAGTTATTATGCTTCAGATCGGGCTGTGGGCTTGATGATTTCAGGTAATAAAGTTGGTGTTTTTCTTTAAATCGATATAACCAATGATGTTTTAGTCCATTGTTTGTTCTTTTAGTCTGCACAAATTTAAGATATTTGTATAGGTTCCCATTTTGAAACACCTGTTGGAAAATAATTGTCAAAACACCAAACCACACACAGAAGACATAGAGAAGGTCCGACAAATTGGAACAAATAGCAACAACAATATTAAAGTGCTAAAAATAAAATAGAGTCAAGTATAGTAGAAGCTTCTGGTCAAGACGCAGCTGCCGCTTATCTTTAGAAAGAAAACGCCCCACCGCACTCCAAATTATTGATGGTGCGTTGCTTCTCCCAAGATTCGACAACCCGCTGATATCACAATGCGCAATGGTAAGTATCCCGAACCACTATTCACTCAATGCTCAATAGTTGAAAAGATAATAATTAAAGTGTATAATAATATAGTTGCATTTGGTACTGTATTGTGGATAGTAGTAAAACACTGTAGGAAAGCTGAGGACGTAAGGCCTTTTTCTTGTGCAAAACAGGAAGCGTTATTTTCTTTTATTCTGCCTATCTATTGACTGCAGAGCACATCTATATATATATATATATATAAATATAAATATATATCCAACGTATATAATTTTCTAAGATCCAATCCAGCCTGTAAAAATCGGATTTTGTGGGATACAAAATAACCACTATTATCCCATTCACCCAAATTATAGGAGGGTTTATTTGAGCATTTTGAATGGGTCAAACTCAATTAGTTTGCATAAATATAAGGGATATTATTTTTATTTTATTTAAAGTACACCATAAAATAATATAAGTTTTTAATATCAATAAATATTTCCAACAATCCTCCACTTGATTTTAAAAACTTATTTTTTGAAAACAAATTGAGCATATAATATCATGTAATAGGTGTAGAGTACCTTCCGGTTTGTACCTCCACTTAGTGAAAATGAATTATCACCTATAAAACAATAGTGACATAAATGTCTTGAACTATGTTTCAGTTGATTAGATGATAACGCATTACACACCACGGTATGAGTAAATAATTGTGGTTCTATCAGGTGCGCTTTTACGGTCATGCGCAGGAATCTTTGTGTCGTGAACGCTATTAGAGTAGTCAGAATGCCTGCCCGTTCCCGACACCGAGTCCTTATCCGAAAGAGAAGGCCGCACATATATTATCAAATAAATTAATAATATATGTAAGCCTTACGCCATACATCGTAACTAAAACGACACGGAAGATAAAACGACCCGGGAAAAACAAAAGACAAAAGATCGAACACACGGTTTTCAATGCTGTGAAACTAAATCCAATAAAGAAAACTAATCATCCAACATTCAAATCCCAAAAAGATCTCAAAAGAACTCAACCAGAACTAATCCAAAAGAAAGACAACATTGTTTGAAACTAAGTCAACAACATTATTGAAAGAGTCAAAAGTAAAAGAACTAAGTCTTCACGAGCTCCATCTCACACGCCCTCGCTAAAGAACTCATCAAAGATTAGCAACCTGCTCATCTTCTTTGGGAAAGGGAAGGACAAACACAACGTAACGGGTAAGTACAAAAGTACTTAGAACGATAAAGATCGTATAACTATGATCTCATAAAGAAATAAAAGCAACGCCGCCTTTTATTAATTCATTTCCGTTATTAACCCTAGCTAACTATCATATTATGTTCATAGCATAACACGAGGTTCCAAAAGGTATCTAACTTAGCTCAAGTTTGTTACATCATGAATAACAAGGGCACTACGCCTAGTAATAGGATGTACTAGACAATCAGAGTAACCTACTTGTAGACACGCTCTAGTAGCCCCGGGAATATCTCGAGTCCCGATAGTGTGATAACCGCGAATGTACCAGACGCTTTATCTAGCCAATCGATTGACCGGCGTGGCACACTTCTACTTTGTTTGGTCGAGAACACATCGCGATATTGTACTATGCCTTACCAAGCATTGCATGATGTTTAAGTTTATTAATCTAGCACATACGCTTGATTAGATGTTTATCTAGCCACCTAAGTGTTTTCAAGTAAGCCCCTCACCACTCCTACTCTCTTCCTAGACCACTGTGACACGGACAAGGCCTAGCAATTACACGCATATCGATAAACTCTAGCTTATCGAAGCACAAGGCAAATCCAAAGCTTTCGACGGTCCCACACTTCGCCTTTTAGTGAATCCATGTGGTGCCGGAACTAAACGCATCAAAAGCTAATTCGAGCTTTGTCACATAAGGTTAAGCAAGAAATATGCTACTATAAAGCTTGAAACACATCAAAGAAAAATGCGATCGAAAAAATTCCATTCCCAAACGATTAAACTTGATGTACGATACAGAGAAATAGCCGTACGGAAACAATACTCATCCGTACGGAGGAAACCAACACTCGGTCGACCGAATAGATAGGCTCGGTCGACCGAGCCTCCTGCTTGCACAGATACACGTTTTCTTGCACCACGAGGATAGTTTTTCGCACTCTGTGTTTTCTACTCAAATTCAACCCAAACTCGACTTAAACGAATTAAAACCATGAAAAACAATCATACAAATTGCTCTACCACTTTACTTAAACCTTAATCATACGATAAGAAAACCACGTTACCTTAATTTGCGTGGTACAACGAACCAAAGGATTGTTGATATCAAAACGATCCTTTCTCTCGGTGATCCTTTCTCTCTTGATGAGTCCGATGAAAAGAACAATGGATTAGCCTCAAAATCAAAGCCTCTTCTCCTTTTTTTTTTCAAAACTTATGCCCTTCTAATCAAGGCCCTCTCCTTTTTTTTTTGTCAAAACAATTCTAGGTTAAAATTAGATTAGTTTTCCTTTTATAATCCCAATTACCTAATTATTTAATTATTTTCCTAAAAGATAAATCCTTGTTTATCCCTTTTTTTTTTTTTTTTTTTCAAAATCTTTAATTAAAAATAACATAATATTCTCGATTTTTGCTAAAAGACCGAATTGCCCTTTTTCAAAAATCGATATTACATTCCTCCCCTTAAGAGGAGAGTTTCATTCCTCGAAACTAGATCGCACTGTAGATGAGGGAACTCGAAACTCGCTTAACATGTCCGCTTCCACTTCCCAAGTGGCTTCCGCCGGTGCATGATTGCTCCATTGCACTAATACTAACGGGATCACTCGCCTCTTTATCACTTCTCTTTCCTATCCGTAATCCTTATCGGTTTCTCCATGTATGTTAGATTATCTTGCAACACTTCCGGATCAATCTCGATTCCACATCCACTTTAGATAAACACTTCTAAGCATCGACACGTGGAAGACATCAGGACTCTAGACATCGACTGCAACCGTAGTCTATAAGCCAACTTCCCAACTCTTTCGATGACATCAAAAGGTCCTACATACCTTGGACTTAGCTTTCCTTTCTCGTCCGAACCTCTGATACCCTTCATCGGAGACGCCGAAGGTAAACTCTATCCCCGACCTCAAACTCTAGCGGTCTTCTTCTAACATCGGCCCAACTCTTTCCGACGATCTTGAGCAAATTTTCGATTTTTCCTTATCAACTCAATTTTCTCCTTGGCTTGTCGAACCATCTCCGCCCCTGTGATGTGCTTCTCTCCAACTTCATCCCAAGAAAGTGGAGTTCTACACTTCCTACCGCATAAGGCCTCAAAAGGTGGCATTCCCAAACTTGCATGGTAACTATTGTTGTAAGCAAACTCACCCAAATTGAGGTAATCTATCCATGATCCTCCAAATCCAAAACACAAGCTCTAAGCATGTCCTCGAGAGTCCGAATTGTTCTTCTCGACCGCCCATCCGTCATGGGATGAAACGTTGTACTCAAATCGCCTTTCGTCCCAAAAGCTTTCCTCAGTAAGCCCTTCCGTGCTTGAATCGATAAATCTACTATCCCTCGCCGGATACAATAGATAGAGGCACACCATGAAGCTTCACTATATTGTCGATATACATAGTAGCTAACTTCTTTATAGGCATGTCCACTTTACACGGCAAGAAATGGGCTGATTTTGTGAGTCTATCCACAATCACCCAAATCATGTCATGACCGCTCTTAGTCTTTGGCAAACCGGTGATGAAATCCATCGTGATATTCTCCCATTTCCATTCCGGTACCTCTAAGGGTTTCAACAAACCTCCGGTCTTCTATGCTCGCTTTCACTCTCTCGGCATGTATCACATCTTGCCACAAACTCGTGATCCCTAACTTCATACCAGCCACCAATACCTTTCCTTGAGATCTCTATACATCTTAGTGGCTCCTGGATGTACCGCAAAAGCAATCTTACGAGCTTCATCCATAACCTTCTCTCTTAGGCCATCCACATCGGGCACACACAAACGGTCTCCGTACTCAAAGATGGCCACTCTTGTCCAACCGATAACCCATCAGAGGCTTCTCTCGAGCTACTCGCTTCAAATTAATCAACACAGGTCTTTATCCCGCTTAGCCCGAATCTCATCTAGCAAATCTGACCTTGCCATCAATGGCGCCAAATTCGAGCTTCACCCTTCCTTTCAATTACTTGAATCGCATCCTATCCAACTGATCTACGACTTCTGCAAGGTAGTGATAGCATTTACCGCTTCTCCGGCTAAGTGCATCTCGCTACAAATTCGCTACCCGGGTGGTATTGAATGTCCAAGTCGTAATCTTTCACTTAACTCCAACCATCTTCTTTGTCTCATGTTCGCATTCTCCCGAGTAAAGAAGAACTTAAGACTCTTATGATCCGTGAAGATCCTTGCCTTGACACCATACGAGATAGTGTCTCCAAAGCTTCAGAGCAAATACCATCACCGCTAACTCCAAGTCGTGTGTAGGTAATTCTTCTCATGCACCTTTAATCGCCTAGATGCATAAGCAATCACCTTTCCTCGATTGCATCAAAACACAACCCAAACCTTGACCCGATGCGCTATATATACATCATAGTTATCAAAAACTTCCGGTAATGCTAACACAGTGATGTGGTCAACTTTTCTTTCAAAGTCCAAAAGCTTCCTCACATTCACCGTCCACTCATACTTAACGCTCTTTTGAGTAAGCCTCGTGAGAGGTGTGACTATCTTAGAGAAATCCTTTACAAACTTCCGGTAGTACCCACTAAACCCAAGAAACTTCTTATCTCTCATATCGATGTCGGTCTAGGCCACTTAGAAACGGCTTCTATCTTCACCGATCCACCTTAATACCTTCTCCGTAAATTATATGCCCAAGAAAACTCACCTGGTCCAACCAAAACTCGCACTTAGAAAACTTGGCATATAATTTGTTCTCCTTAAGGTCTCAGAAACTATCCTTAGGTGTTCTTCATGCTCTTCCTCGCCCCAGAGTACACCAAGATATCGCCTATGAAAACTATCACAAACTTATCGAGATAAGGCATGAAAACTCTTGCATCAAGTCCATGAATTTCATGGAGCATTAGTAAGTCCAAACGGCATGACCAAAAACTCATAATGTCCATATCTTGTACTCAAGGTCGCCTTGGGTATATCTCGACACCTTGATCTTCAATCGATGATAACCGGACCTAAGATCAATCTTAGAGAACACCTTCTTACCTTGCAAATCGATCAATGATCATCAATCCTTGGTAAAGGATACTTATTCTTGATTGTCGCTTTATTCACTCTCTCAGTAGTCGATGCACAAACGCATACTCCCATCTTTCTTCTTCACAAACAAGACCGTGCTCCCCACGGTGACGTATTTGGTTGGATGATGTTTTTCTCTAGCATCTCCTTCACCGAAGTTTTCAACTCTTTCAACTCACGCCGGTGCCATCCTATAAGGTGCTTTAGCCACCGTGATGCTCCGCAATCAATTCGATCTCGAACTCTATGGCCTTATCGTGCATATGTCCTGGCAAATCTTCCGGGAAAACTTCGAAAGTCCTTAACTACACGAGTCTCTCCCTAACTCGGGCCTATGCTTTTCCTTATCTAATGCATAAACAACGAAACCTGGCAACTCCTCTTCAAAGCTCTTAGGGCTTTAGTCACCGAGATAATCGGATAACGACTTTTGCTAGGCTTGCATAAGTTACCCTCAAACGCCTTAGCTGATTTTCCTAGGGCCTTAAAGATCACCCTCTTACCCTTACAATCCAAGTAGACATAATTCTTGACAACCACCCATACCTGTGATAACATCGAAATCCGAGAAATCCAACACCGCTAAAGCATACCGGCACTTGTAAGTCCCAACTCTAATGTCAACTTAGGGTGTGACCTGAGCACATCTAGTGACTCACCCCAAAGGTGTGGTTATACTCAAAGGTCTCTCCAATTCCTTAAGGGTAGGTTCAACTTAGCTATCTTAGAGGAAACAAAAGTCCCCGATGCTCCAAAGATCAAACAGAGTCGAAACCGCTTAGATTATCTATGATTATGGTACCTAACAAGTGAATCTATTTAAGTACAAATCAGAATATCATATGCGCTATATCATATTAAACATCTATAATAAACACAAACACTAAAAAGTACTGGCTACCACAAGGTCATCTAACTCTTCCGGTTCTCGTGATCTCGCCGCAAGACACGAATCGGGTTCATACCCATAGTACGATTACCCCGCCGGTTACCTCGCCCTCCTACTCGATTACCTTGAGAGAGCTTCTTAGACACGCTCGAGTAATGTCCCACTTCCCCACAAAGGAAACAACTCACGCTACCCGCCATGCACTCTCATGTGTGTGTCTTGTTACACTTAGCACACACACGGGCGCTCCACTTGCCGAACTCTTCGTGAGCCGGATTTCCGCCCTCTTAACATTCTCGATGCGGTGCTCTCTATTACTTCCTTGAAAATTTGAGAAAGACCTCTTATCTCCAACTACAACCGCCTGCTCACCGGCAAATCTCTCCGCAGCCAAAGTTCTATCCATGACGCTGCCATGCTCGTAGGTTCTATCTCCTAGCATGCCCTTCGCCACCTGGTGTGACAATCCTTCCATGAATTTATCAATCTTTTCTCTTCACTTTTCATGATCTCGTGGTAAATCATCTCAACTCATGGAACTTCGGGAGTACTGAGTCACCAGAGATATCTCCCTTGTTTCAAACTCGTAAATTCATTAGCCTTTGCATTCGAAATGTTTCTAGAAAGTATTCCTTGTAGAATGTATCTTTGAACACCGCCTAACCGTGATCCTCGATTAACTCGCCATAAGCTTCCATCCAACTCTCTCGCATTTCCCGCCAACAAGGATATTGCTAAATGAGCCCACTCAGATTCTCGAGCTTTCATATTTCTCGCACGCCTTCTCGAACCCACTTAATCCATAAATCGCGCCGCCGCTCAACATTGCCAAAGAATTCTCGCACCCTATGTTTCTTCATCTTCTCATACCAATCCACCGGTCTGCTATAGCCTCCAAACCGATGATGATGTACCGCCGCCGTGACCGTGGGGCATTCTCGATACATCGATAGTTCTGCTAGGGATGGGTGTCGCCAGTGCTACGAAAAGAATCCGACCTAGGCGGTGGTGGAGGTAAAACCGCTGGTTATGTGTAAAACTCGGGCCGTGCGTATAAACGCCGATACTGTGGGATAATCAAAATCGACTAGCCGGTGGATTAGAAAGTCCCAACCCGGTCCAACTCGTGGGTCCTTGAGCCAAGTAGTAACCGCACGCTGGTGTTAAATCGTGAAGGACCCCTTGTTCCACTCTACCTGACAACAATGTCCGGTCCCCGATTCACCCCACGCATGATGTTGTTCATAGACGACAGAACGCCTGCTCCCGGACACCGAGTCCTTATCCGAAAGAGCGCCGCACATATATTATCAAATAAATTCAATAATATATGTAAGCCTTACGCCATACATCGTAACTAAAACGACACGGAAGATAAAACGACTCGGGAAAAACAAAAGACAAAAGATCGAACACACGGTTTTCAATGCCGTGAAACTAAATCCAATAAAGAAAACTAATCATCCAACATTCAAATCCCAAAAGATCTCAAAAGAACTCAACCAGAACTAATCCAAAAGAAAGACAACATTGTTTGAAACTAAGTCAACAACATTATTGAAAGAGTCAAAAGTAAAAGAACTAAGTCTTCACGAGCTCCATCTCACACGCCCTCGCCAAAGAACTCATCAAGATTAGCAACCTGCTCATCTTCTTTGGGGAAAGGGAAGACAAACACAACGTAACGGGTAAGTACAAAAGTACTTAGTAACGCTGTAGAAGATCGTGATAACTATGATCTCATAAAGAAATAAAAGCAACGCCGCCTTTTATTAATTTATTTCCGTTATTAACCCTAGCTAACTATCATATTATGTTCATAGCATAACACGAGGTTCCAAAAGGTATCTAACTTAGCTCAAGTTTGTTACATCATGAATAACAAGGGCACTACGCCTAGTAATAGGATGTACTAGACAATCGGTGCAACCTACTTAGAGACACGCCTAGTAGCCCCGGGAATATCTCGAGTCCCGATAGTGTGATAACCGCGTAATGTACCGTGACGCTTTATCTAGCCAATCGATTGACCGGCGTGGGTACAAATTTACTTTGTCTCGGTCGAGAACACATCGCGATATTGTACTATGCCTTACCAAGCATTGCATGATGTTTAAGATTATTAATCTAGCACATACGCTTGATTAGATGTTTATCTAGCCACCTAAGTGTTTTCAAGTAAGCTCCTCACCACTCCTACTCTCTTTCCTAGACCACTAGACACGGACAAGCCCTAGCAATTACACGCATATCGATAAACTCTAGCTTATCGGCACAAGGCAAATCCAAAGCTTTCGACGGTCCCACACTTCGCCTTTTTTAGGAATCCATGTGGTGCCGAACTAAACGCATCAAAAGCTAATTCGTAGCTTTGTCACATAAGGTTAAGCAAGAAATATGCTACTATAAAGCTTGAAACACATCAAAGAAAAACAAAGATCGAACAAATTCCCTCGCCCAAACGATTAAACTTGTGTCAGACGACACAGAGAAATAGCCGTGACGGAAACAAAACTCATCCGTGACGGAGGAAACCAACACTGGTCGATCGAATAGATAGGCTCGGTCGACCGAGCCTCCCGCTGCACAGATACACGCTTTTCTGCACCACAGAGGACGCTTTTCGCTCGCTTTCTCTCAAATTCAACCCAAACTCGACTTAAACGAATTAAAACCATGAAAAACAATCATACAAATTGCTCTACCACTTTACTAAAACCTTAATCATACGATAAGAAAACCACGTTACCTTAATTTGCGTGGTACAACGAACCAAAGCTTCAACCCGCCAAAAGTTTAACCTTTAAATCCAAACGTTAATGGATTTAAGGATTGTTGATATCAAAACGATCCTCGCCTCAAGGGTGATCCTTTCTCTCTTGATGAGTCTCGATGAAAAGAACAACGGATTAGCCTCAAAATCGAAAGCCTCTTCTCCTTTTTTTTTTCAAAACTTATGCCCTTCTAATCAAGGCCTCTCTCTTTTTTTTGTCAAAAACAACTAGGTTAAAATTAGGATTAGTTTTCCTTTATAATCCCAATTACCTAATTATTTAATTATTTTCCTAAAAAAGATAAATCCTTGTTTATCCCTTTTTTTTTTTTTTTTTTTTTTTTCAAAAATCTTTAATTAAAAATAACATAATATTCTCGATTTTTGCTAAAAGACCGAATTGCCCTTTTTTTCAAAAATCGATATTACATTCCTCCCTTAAGAGGAGTTTCGCCCTCTAAACTAGATCGCACTGGTAGATGAGGGAACTCGAAACTCGCTTAACATGTCCGCTTCCACTTCCCAAGTGGCTTCCGCCGGTGCATGATTGCTCCATTGCACTAATACTAACGGGATCACTCGCCTCTTTATCACCTTCTCTTTCCTATCCGTAATCCTTATCGGTTTCTCCACGATGTTAGATTATCTTGCAACACTTCCGATCAATCTCGATTCCACATCCACTTTAGATAAACACTTCTTAAGCATCGATACGTGGAAGACATTGTGGACTCTAGACATCGACTCGCAACCGTAGTCTATAAGCCAACTTCCCAACTCTTTCGATGACATCAAAAGGTCCTACATACCTTGACTTAGCTTTCTTTCTCGTCCTCAACCTCTTGATACCCTTCATCGGAGACGCCAAGGTAAACTCTATCCCCGACCTCAAACTCTAATGGTCTTCTTCTAACATCGGCCCAACTCTTCCTCGACGATCTTGAGCAAATTTTCGATTTTTCCTTATCAACTCAATTTTCCCTTGGCTTGTCGAACCATCTCCGCCCTCGTGATGTGCTTCTCCAACTTCATCCCAAAGAAAGTGGAGTTCTACACTTCCTACCGCATAAGGCCTCAAAAGGTGGCATTCCCAAACTTGCATGGTAACTATTGTTGTAAGCAAACTCACCAAATTGAGGTAATCTATCCATGATCCTCCAAATGGCCCAAAACACAAGCTCTAAGCATGTCCTCGAGAGTCTCGAATTGTTCTTCTCTCGACCGCCCATCCGCTCATGGATGAAACGTCAGACTCAAATCGCCTTCGCCCCAAAAGCTTCAGAAGCCCTTCCGTGTTTATCGATAAATCTACTATCCCCGCCGGATACAATAGATAGAGGCACACCATGAAGCTTCACTATATTGTCGATATACATAGTAGCTAACTTCTTTATAGGCATGTCCACTTTACACGGCAAGAAATGGGCTGATTTTGTGAGTCTATCCACAATCACCCAAATCATGTCATGACCGCTTTAGTCTTTGGCAAACCGGTGATGAAATCCATCGTGATATTCTCCCATTTCCATTCCGGTACTTCCAAGGGTTTCAACAAACCTCCCGGTCTTCTATGCTCTCGCTTTCACTCTCTCGCATGTATCACATCTTGCCACAAACTCGCGATCCCTAACTTCATACCAGCCACCAATACCTTTCCTCGAGATCTCTATACATCTTAGTGGCTCCTCGGATGTACCGCAAAAGCAATCTTATGAGCTTCATCCATAACCTTCTCTCTAGGCCATCCACATCGGGCACACACAAACGGTCTCCGTACTCAAAGATGGCCACTTTGTCCAACTGATAACCCATCAGAGGCTTCTCTCGAGCTACTCGCTTCAAATTAATCAACACAGGGTCTTTATCCCGCTTAGCCCGAATCTCATCTAGCAACTGACCTGCCATCAATGGCGCCAAATTCGAGCTTCACCCTTCCTTTCAATTACTTGAATCGCATCCTATCCAACTGATCTACGACTTCTGCAAGGTAGTGATAGCATTAACCGCTTCTCCGCTAAGTGCATCCGCTACAACATTCGCTTTACCCGGGTGGTATTGAATGTCCAAGTCGTAATCTTTCACGAAACTCCAACCATCTTCTTTGTCTCATGTTCGATTCTCCCGAGTAAAGAAGAACTTAAGACTTTATGATCCGTGAAGATCCTTGCCTTGACACCATACAGATAGTGTCTCCAAAGCTTCAGAGCAAATACCACCGCCGCTAACTCCAAGTCGTGTGTGGTAATTCTTCTCATGCACCTTTAATCGCTTAGATGCATAAGCAATCACCTTCCTAATTGCATCAAAACACAACCCAAACCTTGACCCGATGCGCCTAGATATACATCATAGTTATCAAAACTTCCGTAATGCTAACACAAAGCCGTGGGTCAACTTTTCTTTCAAAGTCCTAAAAGCTTCTCTCACATTCACCGTCCACTCATACTTAACGCTCTTTTGAGTAAGCCTCGTGAGAGGTGTGGCTATCTTAGAGAAATCCTTTACAAACTTCCGGTAGTACCCAAATAAACCCAAGAAACTTCTTATCTCTCATATCGATGTCGGTCTAGGCCACTTAGAAACGGCTTCTATCTTCACTGATCCACCTTAATACCTTCTCCGTAAATTATATGCCCAAGAAAACTCACCGGTCCAACCAAAACTCGCACTTAGAAAACTTGGCATATAATTTGTTCTCCTTTAAGGTCTCAGAAACTATCCTTAGTGTTCTTCATGCTCTTCCTCGCCCAGAGTACACCAAGATATCGCCTATGAAAACTATCACAAACTTATCGAGATAAGGCATGAAAACTCTTTGCATCAAGTCCATGAATTTTGATGGAGCATTAGTGAGTCCAAACGGCATGACCAAAACTCATAATGTCCATATCTCGCATCAAGGTCAGCCTTGGGTATATCTCGACACCTTGATCTTCAACTCGATGATAACCGGACCTAAGATCAATCTTAGAGAACACCTTCTTACCTTGCAACCGATCGAATGTATCATCAATCCTTGGTAAAGGATACTTATTCTTGATTGTCGCTTATTCAATTCAGTAGTCGATGCACAAACGCATACTCCCATCTTTCTTCTTCACAAACAAGACCGTGCTCCCACGGTGATGTACTTGGTTGGATGATGTTTTTCTCTAGCATCTCCTTCACCGAAGTTTTCAACTCTTTCAACTCACCGTGCCATCCTATAAGGTGCTTTAGCCACCGTGATGCTCCGCAATCAATTCGATCTCGAACTCTATGGCCCTATCGCATATGTCCCGCAAATCTTCCGGGAAAACTTCGGAAAGTCCTTAACTACACGAGTCTCTCCTAACTCGGGCCTATGCTTTTCCTTATCTAATGCATAAACAACGAAACCCTGGCAACTCTCTTCAAAGCTCTTAGGGCTTTAATCACGAGATAATCGGATAACGACTTTTGCTAGGCTTGCATAACGCTACCCTCAAACGCCTTAGCTGATTTTCCCGGGCCTTAAAGATCACCCTCTTACCCTTACAATCCAAGTAGACATAATTCTTGGACAACCACCCATACCTGTGATAACATCGAAATCCGAGAAATCCAACACCGCCAAAGCATACCGGCACTTGTAAGTCCCAACTCTAATGTCAACTTGGGTGTGACTCCGAGCACATCTAGTGACTCGCCCAAAGGTGTGGTTATACTCAAAGGTCTCTCCAATTCCTTAAGGGGGTAGTTCAACTTCTTAGCTATCTTGTAGAAACAAAAGTCCCCGATGCTCCAAAGATCAAACAGAGTCAAACCGCTAGATTATCTATGATTATGGTACCTAACAAGTGAATCTATTTAAGTACAAATATGTAATATCATATGCGCTTATATCATATTAAATATCTATAATAAACACAAACACTAAAAAGTACCACTACCACAAGGTCATCTAACTCTTCCGGTTCTCAGATCTCCGCCGCAAGAGACACGAATCGGTTCTACATACCCATAGTACGATTACCCCGCTGGTTACCTCGCCCTCCTACTGATTACCTTGAGAGAGCTTTAGACACGCCTCGAGTAATGTCCCACTTCCCACAAAGGGAAACAACTCACGCTACCGCCATGCACTCTCCTCGTGTGTGTCTTGTTACACTTAGCACACACCACATGGCGCCCACTTGTCGAACTCTTCGTGAGCCGGATTTCCGCCCTCTTAACATTCTCGCCGCGGTGCTCTCTCTATTACTTCCTTGAAAATTTGAGAAAGACCTCTTATCTCCAACTACAACCGCCTCTGCTTTCATCGGCAAATCTCTCCGCAGCCAAAGCTCTATCCATGACGCTTGCCATGCTCGTAGTCTATCTCCTAGCATGCCTTCTTCGCCACCTCGTGTGACAATCCTTCCATGAATTTATCAATCTTTTTCTCTTCACTTTTCATGATCTCAGGGTAGAATCTGCCCAACTCATGGAACTTCTGGGAGTACTGAGTCACCGTAGTATATCTCCCTTGTTTCAAACTCAGAAATTCATTAGCCTTTGCATTCTGAGCTGTTCTAGGAAAGTATTCCTTGTAGAATGTATCTTTGAACACCGCCCAACTCCGTGATCCTCGGATTAACTCGCTCATAAGCTTCCATCCAACTCTCTCGCATTTCCTCGCCAACAAGGATATTGCTAAATGAGCCCACTCGATTCTCGAGCTTTCATATTTCTCACGCCTTCTCGAACCCACTAATCCATAAATCATAACCGCCGCTCAACATTGCCAAAGAATTCTCGCACCCTATGTTTCTTCATCTTCTCATACCAATCCACCGGTCTCGCTCATAACCTCCAAACCGATGATGATGTATCGCCGCCGACCGCGGGGGCATTCTCGATATCGATAGTTCTGTTGGGGATGGGTGTCGCCAAAGCTACAAAAGAATCCGACCTAGGCGGTGGTGGAGGTAGGTAAACCGCCGGTTGCGGTGTAAAACTCAAATCAGTGCGTATGAAACGCCGATACTGTGGATAATCAAAACTGACTAGCCGGTGGATTAGAAAGTCCCAACCCGGTCCAACTCGTGGTCCTTGAGCCGGCGTAGTAACCGCACGCTGGTGTTAAATCGTGAAGGACCCTTGTTCCACTCTACCTCTCGTGACAATGTCCGGTCCCCGATTCACCCCACGCATGATGTTGTTCATAGACGAGGTGTTAACTTGGGAAACCGTAGGCCCCTGGGTAGCTAGTCCACTTCTTCTCCTTCTCGAATCACAACCTCGGTAAAACCCGCCTCAAGATACCCCCTGGGTGTTAGTCCGCCTCGGTGTTACTCAGATAGTTCCACCTCTAGTAAGCACCATTCTCAGAATTCAAGAAAAGAGAAGGGGTTACTAAAGCTCTAAAACTTATCTTAAGGAAGAAATCAAATCCTACACAAAGAAGGAAAACCTTTCTCTCGATACCAATCAGAACGCCTGCTCTCGACACCGAGTCCTTATCCGAAAGAGCGCCGCACATATATTATCAAATAAATTCAATAATATATGTAAGCCTTACGCCATACATCGTAACTAAAACGACACGGAAGATAAAACGACTTCGGGAAAAACAAAAGACAAAAGATCGAACACACGGTTTTCAATGTCGTGAAACTAAATCCAATAAAGAAAACTAATCATCCAACATTCAAATCCCAAAAGATCTCAAAAGAACTCAACCGTAACTAATCCAAAAGAAAGACAACATTGTTTGAAACTAAGTCAACAACATTATTGAAAGAGTCAAAAGTAAAAGAACTAAGTCTTCACGAGCTCCATCTCACACGCCCTCGCTAAGAACTCATCAAGATTAGCAACCTGCTCATCTTCTTTGGGGAAAGGGAAGGACAAACACAACGTAACGGGTAAGTACAAAAGTACTTAGTAACGCTGTAGAAGATCGTATAACTATGATCTCATAAAGAAATAAAAGCAACGCCGCCTTTTATTAATTCATTTCCGTTATTAACCCTAGCTAACTATCATATTATGTTCATAGCATAACACGAGGTTCCAAAAGGTATCTAACTTAGCTCAAGTTTGTTACATCATGAATAACAAGGGCACTACGCCTAGTAATAGGATGTACTAGACAATCTGGTGCAACCTACTTGTAGACACGCCTAGTAGCCCCGGGAATATCCGAGTCCCGATAGTGTGATAACCGCGTAATGTACCAGACGCTTTATCTAGCCAATCGATTGACCGGCGTGGTACACCTACTTTGTCTCGGTCGAGAACACATCGCGATATTGTACTATGCCTTACCAAGCATTGCATGATGTTTAAGATTATTAATCTAGCACATACGCTTGATTAGATGTTTATCTAGCCACCTAAGTGTTTTCAAGTAAGCTCCTCACCACTCCTACTCTCTTTCCTAGACCACTGTGACACGGACAAGGCCCTAGCAATTACACGTATATCGATAAACTCTAGCTTATCGGGCACAAGGCAAATCCAAAGCTTTCGACGGTCCCACACTTCGCCTTTTTTAGGAATCCATGTGGTGCCGAAACTAAACGCATCAAAAGCTAATTCGTAGCTTTGTCACATAAGGTTAAGCAAGAAATATGCTACTATAAAGCTTGAAACACATCAAAGAAAAAAGATCGAAATAAATCCCCGCCCAAACGATTAAACTTGTCAGACGACATAGAGAAAAATAGCCGTGACGGAAACAAAACTCATCCGTGACGGAGGAAACCAACACTGGTCGATCGAATAGATAGGCTCGGTCGATCGAGCCTCCCGCTTGCACAGATACACGCTTTTCTGCACCACAGAGGACGCTTTCTTACGCACTCGCTTTCTACTCAAATTCAACCCAAACTCGACTTAAACGAATTAAAACCATGAAAAACAATCATACAAATTGCTCTACCACTTTACTTAAACCTTAATCATACGATAAGAAAACCACGTTACCTTAATTTGCGTGGTACAACGAACCAAAGCTTCAACCCGTCAAAGTTTAACCTTTAAATCCAAACGTTAATGGATTTAAGGATTGTTGATATCAAAACGATCCTCGCCTCGCGCGATCCTTTCTCTCTGATGAGTCTCGATGAAAAGAACAACGGATTAGCCTCAAAATCGAAAAGCCTCTTCTCCTTTTTTTTTTTTCAAAACTTGCGCCCTT
Organism: Gentiana macrophylla; assembly: GCA_026214975.1. Classification (NCBI taxonomy): domain Eukaryota; kingdom Viridiplantae; phylum Streptophyta; class Magnoliopsida; order Gentianales; family Gentianaceae; genus Gentiana; species Gentiana macrophylla. Next base: position 101,562 of record JAOBSW010000452.1, on the reverse strand, counting down.
CTAATCAAGGCCCTCTCTCTTTTTTTTTTGTCAAAAACAACTAGGTTAAAATTAGGATTAGTTTTCCTTTATAATCCCAATTACCTAATTATTTAATTATTTTCCTAAAAAAGATAAATCCTTGTTTATCCCTTTTCTTTTTTTTTTTTTTTTTTCAAAATCCTTTAATTAAAAATAACATAATATTCTCGATTTTTGCTAAAAGACCGAATTGCCCTTTTTCAAAAATCGATATTACAAGAGCTCCACACCCCCACAAAGAGCGACCCCACCACCACGCTCACCTAGGTGAGTCCTCCTAGGTGAATTGTGACCAAACACCCCGCAAAATATGCCTTTGGACTCATTAAGAGATAACTCAACCTCAAGCGTCACATGAAGAGCACTTACACCATAGGAATGGGATCCGGAAAATTTCCGCGATAATAATTTTAATCGTGCTCTTCCAAATCACCCATTTAGCAGTTTCATTTTTACCCGTTGAACTTCGTTCATGGGATCGCCATACCTCCGAAGACGGGTGTCCACTGTGGTGATTTAATTAATAGGCTCCATCCCATTCCCCTCGATGTTTTTATAACTTGCTGACGCGTCAGTTTTTTTTAGTTTTATTTTTATAAGCGGATCCGCAACGTCATTTTTCAGATACTGTGCTCAGCAGACTTCCATGATATCGTTGCACCATCCATGATAAATAAATAACCACTAGTTGATATTGTCTCTTTGAGAATCAGTTTGCCAAATCGCATCATTGTACCTTTCCAAAACATCAGAAAACCAGAATATTTAATAGAATAATTCATGGTTCTCTTTAAGTATTTAAATAACTATTGCATCCCAACGAAACGTATTGGATTATGAATATACCTTGCCAACAAAAGAAATAAACTTATTATTTCCAGTTAACTTCATTCCCAAAATAACATCAACAAAACCTAGATCTTTCGTATCAAAATAATGGGATAAGAAAGTCTTTTCTCTCGTTGATAATATCATTATTATTACCAAAATTAAAATGTCATCAACATACAAACACAAAACAATATAGCTATTATTGACATTTTTTATGTAAACACGCTTACCACCTTTATTAATATGAAGGCCAATTGATATCATAACAACACAAGCAACAATAGCAATAGTAATCTTCTTAGAAGTTTCGAAAACATCAAAATTGAAGACCAAAAATTTATAAGTAGCACTATTTAAATAGTACCCAACAAAAGCACAACCAATAGATTTTGACCCATTTTTCTTTTCTTAGTTGTAGGAATATTAACCTTGCAAGACACCCCACACTTCCAAATATTTAAGTGAAGGGTTTTATTTTTTTTTTTTGCCAATGTTCATAAGGTGTTTTATCGAAATTCTTATAAGGAACTCTATTTAGAATTAAGCAGGCAGAATATAATGCTTCACCCCAACAATTTTAGGCAAGCCAAGAATTAAGCAAAATAGCATTCACCATGTCTAGTAAAGTCCAATTTTTTCTTTCCGCAACACCGTTTGATTCAAGGGAATTAGCAGGTGTCACTTCATGTTCGGCACGACAAATTACAAAAATCAACCATTTCATTGGAGCTCAAATTTTATATTCTATTCTAGTTGATTTTCTATTTCACCTTTATAATCCTCAAACTCATCAAACAAATACTTTGGGCATTAATTAAATAGACATAGCAATGTTCCAAAAAAGTCATCAAAGAGGTAATAGAATATTGATTATCACCATGACAAAATATTATTCCCATCACATAATAATACTATGAATTAATACAAGCAATTTAGTTTCTCTTCCAACAAATTTATTCAAGGTTATTTGTTTGCACACAATTTTAACATTTTCTTGATTAATAGTAAAACTTGGATCAAGATCTAAAGTCGATCACCATCCATTTAATAAAGCCACGATTAACATGAGCAGGTCTAGCATGCCAATTATCACAACATTCAACATTTATAACTAGTAAATTAGAAATTTCATTATTAGAAAAAGACATCAAATTATAAACCAAACAAATCACTCAACATAAAGTCTTTACCAACAAAATTGGCCATGTCTAACAATTACAACCTTAGTGGATTCAAAACAATCTTATAACCATTCATAACAAATAGTTGTTGCCAGGAAAGGAAGTTTACCATCAAAATTTCCAGGCTTTGTGGAAAAGGAAGAAAAACAATACATATTTACCAATTACAAAAATAAATACCAATTCTTTTTTATCGGAAAAATTATATACCTGTAATTTTATATTCTGAACAACCTCATGCCTTTGACTGTGCGTAAGCAGTCACAAACTCCTATTTAGAAAATTACTTTTTCCAATTATTTTTTTCTCTTTAAAAAAAAAAAATGGTTTTTAGGTTAGTCTAACTCTTTCTAATTAAAAATAATATATCTTGGCAGCCGAAAGGCAATAAATTAATCAATTTTCTTGCAGTATCAAGTTCTTCAACTCACATGTCACCAAGCAAAAAAAACAGTACTATCCACATACAAGAGTTGAGCCATAAAAGGACAATTATTTTCACCTGTTATACATACATATTTAACGACAGTTTTAATAAAAGGATTTTTACTCTCTAAACTTGTTGGAAAATAATTGTCAAAACACCAAACCACACACAGAAGACAAAGAGAAGGTCCGACAAATTGGAACAAATAGCAACAACAATATTAAAGTGCTAAAAATAAAATAGACTCAAGTATAGAAGAAGCCTGGGTCGAAGCACGTAGTGGCGCTATCTTTAGAGAGTAAAATGCCCCACCGCACCGGGTAAATTATTGATAGTGCGTTCTCCCAAGATTCGACAACCCGCTGATATCTGCCGCAAGCAATGGTAAGATATCCAACCACTATTCACTCAATGCTCAATAGTTGAAAAGATAATAATTAAAGTGTATAATAATATAGTTGCATTTGGTACTGTATTGTGGATAGTAGTAAAACACTGTAGGAAAGCTGAGGACGTAAGGCCTTTTTCTCTTGGGGATTTTTAGCGCTTACCACTGCTTTTGGGTTGGAATTGTGAGAATACCACCCAAGGCAAAAAAAAAAAGCGATTTTGATTCGCGATTTTCTCCGCTTTTTTCACCTTTGTGCACGATCTTAAGGTACACCCTTCCCTATTGGGTTCCTTCCCCCAATTAGGGTTTAGTTTGGTTCCAAAACACCTAAAACGCGAAAATGAGAGTGGTAGATCGACAACACAGTGGTAGCCGCACAAATAGGCTCCCAAAGGAGTGGTAGATCGACAAATGCCCCCTTTTTCTTGTGCAAAACAGGAAGCGTTATTTTCTTTTTATTCTGCCTATCTATTGGACTGCAGAGCACATCTATATATATATATATATAAAAATATAAATATATATCCAACGTATATAATTTTCTAAGATCCAATCCAGCCTGTAAAAATCGGATTTTGTGGGATACAAAATAACCACTATTATCCCATTCACCCAAATTATAGGAGGGTTTATTTGAGCATTTTGAATGGGTCAAACTCAATTAGTTTGCATAAATATAAGGGATATTATTTTTTTTTTATTTAAAGTACACCATAAAATAATATAAGTTTTTAATATCAATAAATATTTCCAACAACACCATCACACCAATAATCTGTGGAGCACAGGGGCGTCTAATTTACTTTTTATGAAATTATGTTTAAGGAATCCTCACAGATGATGCACTGTCATCAAAGTTATGTTTAATTACCCTCTTTGTTTACTTATTGTTTCTCCGCTCATTTGCTTCTATAAATACATGTTATTTAATAATTTCCTTGCTTTTCCAACACATGTTATTGTTTGTCTGCAGTGTTATGAAATCGTTTACTTGGTTTTCCAACATGGAAAACATAAACTGATGTACTGAGGGACAATTAGCAACAATTACAAAGAAAATGCGACTCAAGCGTGTATGACATTGCATGGTGTCCACTGTCTGCTTCATTTGCAGATGCCCCTCCTATTGTGCTGGTGTCTCATCTGGTCGGGCTAGAAGTGCTTCTGAACGTGGTCTTGAAAAGAGGATCAAACTTTACACCACCCCCAGCAGTCCTAATGGTAGTTTTGGTGAATTCATTTTTGTTTATATTTTTATTTTCACCTTTGTTCATTGATGTAATATTATACATCTATTTTTGTGGTTTATGGATGGATTTATTGGTTGATTGAGTTCATGAATTCACATAATCTCAAATACCTGCAGAAATTACCCAGAGCACATAAAAGAAATCCAGAGAAGATAAATCTAAGCTAAGCTGCTTAGGGTGTTAGCTAAACCCATGTGAGGCAGTTTGTATTCTCTTTTACTACTTTTGTAATAATTTTGCTTTTTATGTTGTGATTTGCATCTAGGTTTTTGGGATAATATATACGCTGTGATTTGCATCTCGGTTTGATCATTGCATTTTGTAATAATGTTGGTTTTATGTCGTGATCTATTTGTGGGCGATTTTTTTCGTATATTATCCCAATGTCGAATGGAAGACGAAAAGTGCTAAGATTGAAAGAGCTCGGGAGGAATTCACCAAATAGTAGAATGGAAGGTGTTCACATGTGATTGTGGGATTCCAGGTACGTATGAACTCGGTTACTTCTCTAATTAATCGTAAAAGATGAACACTTCTTTTCTCTGCTGATCTGTCTTATTGGCCGACACTAAAAATTTTAAGTACTTTATTTATTATTATCTTGGACATGGTAAAAAAGATATGTGCTTTTGTTGATTAATTTACTTTTCTAAGTTTGATTTTTGAATGTTTATGTTACAATTCACCACTTTGGAAGGATGGCATTCTATGTCGTGGTTTTGCTAAGTTCTGCAAGGTTGATGCTTCTGCCACTCACACCCGAAAAAGGAAAGTATTACAATTTTGCATTGTTCGAATTTTGAAGCAGTGAGTTAATATGAATTTTTTTGACATTATGCGAGTCTTTTCATCAGAAGTAATTATTATTTGGCAAAATCAATTGATCTTCTTCCATTAATCATATTTTCTTCCATTAATTGGGCAAGAATGGTTACATATTTATTGAGCTTTGCAAACAAAACATTTCATGACAAATGTTTTCATCATTGGCTGGTTTTTTGCTTCTTTTTTTGTTTTCATTTTCTGAACCCTGTTTAGTTTCGAATATATCTTTTTGTTGCTATTTTTTCTTAAGAAATGTTATTTAAAGAACTCCTTGAGATGTCATCCCAAATTTCATCACTTAATATGCTTCAATATAATTTGTGTCGCATTTAGTCTTAGATACTCTTACGCTTTTGTGAACAAATGTGAAATTTTTCATGCCATTACTAGATTTTTAGTTATCCTTAAAAGGCAAATGTGAAAAAATTAACGTTCTACAAGGCTATTGTTGTCTACATCAAGGATTAGCAAGAACTATGAATTCAATGAAAGTGTGTTGGTGTGTGAAAGTTTATTTAGGCAAGGTTTATTTGATTGAGGAAGCAATGCAACACCCTCAACTTGCGAATTAAGGTTTAAGCATGTTTTTCATTCGATCCTCCCAAACTCCCTCCTTATAATTATGGCCATTGTCTTCTTTGCTTCAATTAAGTTTTTGATTGAGGGACTAAAGAGTATAATGTTACAGCTTGGTTGCATGATCAAGAAAATTTCTTTGAGTGTCATATGTTCATCAGAAACAATATGGCATTGTTGCTTTGAGGAACATGCATGGTTAGTAATATCACATGATTTATAAATTCTGCAAATTTTAGTTTTGTTAGTGCTTCTGTATCAGTGAAGCTGAGGTAGAAATTACCAGTGTTTCAACTTGGAGGTGTTCGTTTTTTTCTCGTGTAATTATTTGTATGTAAATTGTTTTACTCAAGTTTGGGGTGTTGTAAACATTCAACTTCATGCGAGTGCTTTCGAATACTTTTTTTGTGTGTTTATAAACGTGTTATAAATTTTATTTTTGTTTTGATTATTGATACATCTCTAGAAATAGCATAGTTGTTGAAATGTACATATTGTTCCATTTTGTGTACATTGATAGCAAATACTTAACCACTAACTTTCAACGACATAGTATCGGGTCAACGGGAGTATAGTGGTCACAAGGTCGAATCCACAAGGAGCAATGTCTATGTACCAAAGCTGACGTAGAACTTAGTTCAGGTCAAAATATTGGTGGAAGATATTGTACTAATGCAGAAGTAAAGATTATACTAACAAGTTTACTTCTAGGTATTAAAGGGTATAGCCGAACTATGATCCCACGAGTTACTTTTACCCCTTAGGAAGGACTTAACATGGAGCGTGTCTTAACCGACCTACCTATCCAATGTTGTTTAACGACATCCACGGGTGCCAACTTCTAATTCTAGTGATTAGACTGAACAACTTGATCTAACCACCCTATGTGAAGATAATTAATTCTCCCTTTAGAATACTAATTAACCTAACATGATTACGCTCTAGAGTCGCTCGAACAACGATGACAAACCTCTATATTGGAAACGGTCCTAACAACTAGGCCGAATCTACGCAACGATCCCAAAACCCTTTTTCCCACATTTCACCGCAAAAAATGCATTTATAAGTTTGATGTGTGTGAGTGAACTAGATAGCTACTCTAATTCAAAGCTGTTATAATAAGTTTTAGGACGTGGATTAATCGTTTAAACATGATATTACGCACTACACAACTCCCTATCTCATCCCCCTTAAGGTTTTCACTCGCTTTCACATAATTCGGCTACACAACGGATTAGCTACTCATGATTATGCTAGAAACGGAATTAAAAGCAGAAATTAAACCGAGGACAATAAATAAAAGAGAAATCATTACCATAAAAATTGCCGGAAATCTGATCCACAAAATATCGAAGTAAAAAGTAATCAAAAAGTTGAAACTTTGGAATTGTAATGGAAAACTAATCTATAGAAAGTGTTATAATCAATGGGTGTTCTCTAGAGAATCGATGGATCAAAGTATGATCAACCTACACTAAAACCGCAGAGAAATCGCCCAAAAAGTATCTAAATTCGGCCAAGGTTGTCAAAGTGCTGAATGAGCTGAGTATTTATAGTGTAGGGTTGATTTTGCTGCTGTCGTGGGCAAACGAGCGTTTGCCTCATGGTGGACGCTCGTTCGCCTGGTGATCCTGATGATGTCTAGGGTTTGTTCTTCAATGAATGAGCATATGTGCTTTCTTGAACGCCGTTTGTCCTATATGAGCTTTCTTGAATTCGGATCAACCCATCCAAACGCTGCTTGAGGGTAATTTGGATGCTCATTCGTCATTTACGCCAACTTCCAGTATCAAATGCCAATTTGACAAACGCTGTTCAGATGTGTCCAAACACTCGCTTGTATGGTCACATATTCCTCACTGAGCTTGCCGCCAACGAACGCTCACCTAAGGGCAAACACTGTTTGGCCTAAATCCACTCCAAACTTGCATATTCTCCACTTTCATGCAACGTTCACCCTTCGAACACGTTTCTCAATCCAAAACATCACCTTCCGGGGCCTCGAGTCACCTAAGTCCGGCAATAACATATCCGAACAAACACCACGCGTAATTCCGCAAGACAAAAGTGCTCGGAAAAGAGATAGATATTGTTAAAAAGGCGAGTTTACTATCGATGTGACGCTTTACCCCCCGCCCATGTGTATAACTCACGATATTACTCTTAAATAGGTCTAAAACTACCCAAAACATGTCAATAAAGTGATAAACGGAGGTTAAACCGCACACCAAAGTACAAGAAAGTTGGCTCCCATCAACCACCCCACACTTAGCCTTTGCTCGTCCTTGAGTAAATTAGGCGCCTAAAATGTACTAAGGGATCAACTTTATGAAACATGCATAGTACTCATGACATCAAGGTAAAACTAAAGTAGACACTGAATGTAAATCACTTGACTCTATCTTATCATGAAAATGAAGTGTATGTGTGTGATAAAAACCGAGGGCTACACTCAAAATGATTACCGGTTTCAATACCGCCAAATGCCTACACACAACTCATACCGGGCTAGAATCTCCACTAATCAAGGCAACTGAGGCTAAATATGGTCAAGTAGGACTTGGAGGGTTATAATGTTAAGCTCGGGACGGGTTAACCGAAAGGAAATTTGGGACTCGAGAAAAGAAAATACGAGTGAACCTAATCATCTCATGTACTTCCTCTTCGAAAACATACCAAACCACACCAAACTCCTTCAATCTTTCTACACTCATTAATAAACAACTTGATGACGGTCAAATTATACCCGTAAAAGTCATCAACGTTGACCTTAAATCGAGATTAATAATGTATATTTCATATTAAATCACATGTTTATATTTATTATTTAATGTTAAGTGATTATTAATATGATATTTGGTATTTAGCCGTTTTCATTATTAAAAGCCGATTTATTGTGCGATAATTATTGATTTTGTAGATCACGACAAATCGGAAGGATTAATATTTCTCAATCAATGATCTCAAGATAATGAAGGAAGGAAATCGGAGCATTAAATGAAAGATTAATCAGATCAACACGCAAGCGTGGAGTGGGGAGCAAGATAGACGAGAAAAGTGATTAACGTGTGCAAATGTTAGGTTCGGTCGACCGAGCCTAGTGCTTCGGTCGACCGAGTGGCAGCTCTCGGTTGACCGAGTGTCAGCTTTGGGGCGGTTTAGGGCTTTTGTCATGCCTATCTTCTAGAACCACCCTAAGTCGGCAAAAACCTCTATATAAGCAAGCAAACACGAAATTGTAAAGACACACCTTGAGTACCTTAGAATATCATTCAATAAAATCATTCTATTCATATCTTTATTCAATGTAGTTTATTGATGGTGTTTCCAGAGTTTAAGGGCTGCATTATGTAAGCCTTTATTTTTTCTGCTTTTTTATTTTAAGTAATTAATCCTCCCAATTATGCTTTATCGCTTGAATTAGTTAATCGTAGCTAGATGATGTAGATCTAGGCTATGACGTTAGGGATGTGGCGACGCCTTGTCCATGAGGATCCCATAACCTACGCCATATACTTAGTATTTATTCATGAATCGCTTGGTTTAATTAATACGTATCTATGTTAATTTATATGATTGCTTTACTTAATTATGCTTAACTGCTCGTATGATGATGAAACGCCGAGAGATATATTCTAGGATGTAATCTGGGGATGAAATCGTTTGGGTGACCGAATGGAATCATTCGTCGATCGAGTGTCTATGCTCGGTCGACCGAGCCCCTATTTGTCTGCATAGTTAGTCCGCCACGCCTTTATGGTAGGTTTAGCTTAGTAGGATTTATTATCTCAAGAGGTATGGCCACGGCTACGTTGCTCGTCAGTTTTAATTAGCGTACGATTAGGAAATACCAATATAGGGCTCCTAGTTCGGCTCACGAACGATCTTTCGGGACTTTCAGCGAGATCTAGGTAGGTTTTGTATTAGGGAATCGACGCCACCTAGTTATACGTGAGTTCGTAAACTAGCATGAGACCTAAAAGGCAATTGTTAGTTGGACGAGGGCTTGAGCGATCGTTTAGGAAGTACGCCTAACCATAGGAATGTTGCCTAGACGAGGTGTACGATTAATATCGGCATCCTTAGAGTCTTAAGCGTGTGAGTTATATGAGATGGAGGCACTAAAATGCGAAGTCACGTAACAATATCACAGTGATTTAGTGACTTACCGGTGCTAAGTCAAGTTTAAGGGGATGACTCCCGTAGCCAATCTAAGATAGATACAAATGGATTGACAGTTAATAAGTTCAGTTTATTATATAAATTATCTAGGTCCAAACGATAAAGACTATAATTGGGGAGGTTAATTACGTTGTGTCGTGTCAATTTATCTTTTCTTGTCTTATGTTGGTCGTAGACCGCCTCTATGTCCTTGACATGTTTAATTAATTGTTTATATATGGAATGACCCACAATTGGTTCCCTGTGGGATCGACCTTGATTCACTATAGCTATACTACGATGGGCCTAGTCCTCTTGCTAGTATTGGTTTATGGTGGTCAAGTATTTTATAACCTGATTGACCACGTCATCAAGTTTTTGGCGCCGTTGCCGGGGAACCAACGGTCAATTTTATATATAAATAATTTTCTTATTCATGTCAAGTTTTCTATTTTAGAGTCCTGCTTTTACGCTTTTGAGTCCTCTCGGTTGTCTCGCTTCATGTCTCAAATTCCAGATTCTTAAAATAAATAAAAAAATAAAATAAAAAAAATATTTATTCGGTCGACCGAGAGACCTCATTCGGTCGACCGAGAATTTATAATTTTTGTTTTGTTTTGTTTTGTTTTGTTCCTGTTCTGTTCTGTTTACACGGTTTCTGATTTGTGTTTTCGAGTCTGGAATTTCGTGTGTCTGTTTATCCCCGTATGTTTAATCCGTAGGTCTGATAGCAGCATGGGAAACCATGTTAAAATCAGTCTACGGTCTGTTTTGTTTTTCTTCTGTTTGCAGAAACCAGGGAAGCAATATTCTGAGTCAGTAATTTTTCGCGGGCACTGAGAAAATAACCCAGCAACATGTGGAGCTACGAATCTAAGATGGGAAAAGCGATGGAAGCAATACCTTTAAAGCACCAAGATAGCTCCGAAAAAATTTTAAAGGCTTAAATTCTTCGTGGTACAATGTTGAAGGCAAGGTACTACCTTTTTTTTGCTTATGTTTTATTACCTTTTGGTTTTTTTGAGCATAAGTTAGCCTATACATGAATCTTAGTAAGAATCTTAGCCCGGAGTTGGTTTGTAAGAATAATTTTATTTGTGTGGAAGGTTCTGCCCCCAAATCTATCTCATCTAGAGGATGTAGGGAAACATGTAGTAGTTGAAGGAAGCAGTGAATAAAGAGTTCCTCGTAGTTCTGTTAAAATCTCATAGTCCTATGCATGAAATTGCTTCTACTGGCCATGGGAGCAACAAATTGTGTAGATTAAGCATTCACAATCTAAAGAAGACGTTGAGTTTTGAGAGAACACCATCTTCTCGCTGTTGAGTTTTATGGTGATGGCTTCTCGGTGAACCCACCTTAAATGTAAACGAGATTACGCTTTGGGTGACAATTTAGAAATCGGAGACTCTTAGTACATGGGTTCGAAATGGTCTAACCATGGTTGGGCGAGTTCAACCGAGCTTCGGCTCAATCTACTCCCTCCACGTGTGATGTACGTTACAGCCAGCTTCGACAAGACTTAGCATAGCCAATAAGCCTTCGGGCTAAACGGGCTTAATCTTGACGGATTGGCCTCGAATCATCACATATGTTCCAACGAATAAGACAAATGAGGCTTGCCTACATAACCGACCTTATTCGGAGTACTTTGATTCATTGTTTCTTATTGTCAAGGCCAAAACCGTAATTAGTAACCGTAATTCACTAATTCCTAAACGAGCCGAGGTAAGAGCTTTATATAAATGGTATGGATAAATGTCGCTTCCTAGGTCTCACAACCAAAGGAAAACTATTAATCCGCAAAAGCGACAAGCCCACCTCATATAATGCTCGAAGGGTCAAAGTCCAAGCGATCCAAGAATGATAACCGATAAGGATACTTTTGGAAAGTCGAAATGAGGACTTAAAACTCGTAACTACTTCTTTAAAACCCTTAGGATTTCTTTTTTAGATTATAGGTTTTTCCTTCTTTGAGTCAAATAAGAGTAACGTGAATTATGTTGAGGTTTTTATTTTGCCGTGTTCCGATGGCCATTGGGCTAAGGATGTGCAAAACTTTTTTACTCAATATAGGCGCGTGAAATAGAGTTCCGTAGGAGAGTCGAAAATTGCTAAAGAAAAGGAAATTTAGCAATCCACCTTAAGATGGAAGCATTAAGAGAGCTTGAGAATTATTGAAAATGTAACAGATAATGATTGGTGCGAACAAGAACAATTTTGGTCAACTTCCAAAATCTTTTAGAATGGTGATCCAAGTGAAAATTCAAAGTGGTGCGCAATTCATTCTGCAATTATCCTTATCTTTCCCTTTACACTTTTTCACCTTCAAACTTTTCGATCCTCTCACCAATCTGCCCCAACAGTTCACATTTCTAACCATTCTTTCATCGCCTCTCTTTCTTTCCATCCATTTCACTCTCCCACCCAATCCCATTCCTTTAAACAATTCCCAACCATTAACACAATTTCTTACCCACCCTTTATCTTTTCTTACCATCCTTGTATATCTTTTTCTAAACCCGACACACTCTAAACCTCCATTTTGTTTACACAATACCTATGTGTTGCGGAATTTGAAATATTGCTAAGCTTTAATGATTATCTTTTATCAGTTTGATTTTCATGATCCTAGTTGGGGTAAGTGTAGCTCTGACCCTAGCTAGATTGTAAAGGTTTTTGGTTCAATCAAAGTACGACTTATCTATCTACCGGAAGTTTTAAATTTCACATTTTTTCCGACTATTCCGGCATTTCTAGATGATAAGTTTTGTTCTGAACTATCACACCAATCCGACCATGTTGATGACGGTTATGACTTTTACGTGATACATTGGGTTATTAGTAATTTCGAGGAGTGGCTACATCTCCCTAAGTTGTTGATATCCAATGCAAGCGAGAAGTTTCTACGTTAAGTATTTGATCTTTAGCCAATAGGTCGCATTCAATCTGTTATACCTTACCAAGTTTCTCTTTTCCTGGATTGAATACCTTTTCGATCGAGTCACCCTCGTTTTTTCCCACGTCGGGTAATGCTTTTTGATCTTTGTCTTCTCCACCCGGTTTTAAGAATATTTAGGCGGTGGAGGTTGTAGATGAAGACCACCATCTTTAGTTGCTTGTTTATTTTTCGTTCTATTTAGTATTTTTCTTTTTGGTTCCCCTTGTCATTGGTTGTATAAAATAAAGTGGCTTAAACTGTTTTTAGGTATTTATACCTCATTACTGCCACATTATTTTATAACCTCCATCGACATGGTGTTATTATCGGTTTCGTGGAGTTTGTCTGCTTATACAGGTTTTCACTTGCTTCTCCACAATGTGCTGAAATTTACTCCGATCTTTTTCCTTTACTTGAAAGCCGTTTCCAGAGCTAAGTCTTTTTCTTAACTTCTTATTTATTTTTGTCATTGAGGACAATGCCATGTTTAAGTGGGGGGTAGGAGACTTAGCCATGTTATGTTATAATTGAAAATTTGAATGAAACGGCACATGATTGAAAAAATTGAATAAATACCATATTAGGTATCTCGTACCCTTAGAATTGTGAGTTCCTAGCTAAGAATTGATAGGAAAGGAACCAAGTTTCATGAGTACGTGATCATATTATACTTATGTTAAGTAAATTTAAGGATATTCATGCCCGCTTTTAAGTAGTAGTTATTTATTATTCAATTACTCAATCATGGATCGAGTATACCGCGCAAAATCATAATAATCAAGAAATTATGTGTACATTGCATAGATGATTGGTTATGTAAACTTAGTATCAATATCTATCTGCTGATGTATCCTTATCTTCTTGCCAACAAAAGCGGAGTAATAAGCTTGAGATGTACCTGTGTTTTAGCAAAACGTTAAACACTGGGCTTGTAGTAACATTACCAAAGTAGCCCCGCGCTTGTGGTAATATTCGATGCTATACATGATCTAAGATAGGGGGATACTCTAAAAAGTATTATTCATTGAGATTAATAGTATTTGAAAAATATGAAGATATGAAAAAATATTCAACTCTTTAAGAGGCTTTGAGTAGTACTCGGTCTCCAAGTCCAAAAACCCTATAGATACGCTCTTGCTTATTGCTCTAGTGCTTCAAAAAATAAAAGGCATAAGAAGTATGAATGCTGAGGTTGGTAGGTTGAGATTGTGAAGTCTGCATAAACTCTAATCTTGCCACATTTATATAAAACCAATGCACATGCACACATCACTTCGATTCATAGCGAGTAGTGAATAATGGATATCTTATGAGCACGACTAGTGTGAGTTGACTTGAGTTTCTTGTGTAAGTATGATTTGACCATGGAAAATGTTGTCTTGGGAAATGACTTATTGATGCTTTGTTCGGGACGATCAAAGTCTAAGTGGGGGGTAGTTGATGACGGTCAAATTATACCCGTAAAAGTCATCAACGTTGACCTTAAATCGAGATTAATAATGTATATTTCATATTAAATCACATGTTTATATTTATTATTTAATGTTAAGTGATTATTAATATGATATTTGGTATTTAGCCGTTTTCATTATTAAAAGCCGATTTATTGTGCGATAATTATTGATTTTGTAGATCACGACAAATCGGAAGGATTAATATTTCTCAATCAATGATCTCAAGATAATGAAGGAAGGAAATCGGAGCATTAAATGAAAGATTAATCAGATCAACACGCAAGCGTGGAGTGGGGAGCAAGATAGACGAGAAAAGTGATTAACGTGTGCAAATGTTAGGTTCGGTCGACCGAGCCTAGTGCTTCGGTCGACCGAGTGTCAGCTCTCGGTTGACCGAGTGTCAGCTTTGGGGCGGTTTAGGGCTTTTGTCGTGCCTATCTTCTAGAACCACCCTAAGTCGGCAAAAACCTCTATATAAGCAAGCAGCTACGAAATTGTAAAGACACACCTTGAGTACCTTAGAATATCATTCAATAAAATCATTCTATTCATATCTTTATTCAATGTAGTTTATTGATGGTGTTTCCAGAGTTTAAGGGCTGCATTATGTAAGCCTTTATTTTCTGTTTCTTTTATTTTAAGTAATTAATCCCTCCCAATTATGCTTTATCATTTGAATTAGTTAATCGTAGCTAGATGATGTAGATCTAGGCTATGACGTTAGGGATGTGGCGACGCCTTGTCCATGAGGATCCCATAACCTACGTCATATACTTAGTATTTATTCATGAATCTGCTTGGTTTAATTAATACGTATCTATGTTAATTTATATGATTGCTTTACGAATTACTGTTTAATCTGTTCTGTATGATGAAACGCTGAGAGATATATTCTAGGATGTAATCTGGGGATGAAATCGTTTGGGTGACCGAATGGAATCATTCGGTCGACCGAGTGTCTATGCTCGGTCGACCGAGCCCCTATTTGTCTCATTAGTTAGTCCGCCACGCCTTTATGGTAGGTTTAGCTTAGTAGGATTTATTATCTCAAGAGGTATGGCCACGGCCACGTTGCTCGTCGCTTTAATTAGCGCATTTAATTAGGAAATACCAATATAGGGCTCCTAGTTCGGCTCACGAACGATCTTTCGGGACTTTCAGCGAGATCTAGGTAGGTTTTGTATTAGGGAATTGACGTCACCTAGTTATACGTAGTTCGTAAACTAGCATGAGACCTAAAAGGCAATTGTTAGTTGGACGAGGGCTTGAGCGATCGTTTAGGAAGTACGCCTAACCATAGGAATGTTGCCTAGACGAGGTGTATGATTAATATCGGCATCCTTAGAGTCGTAAGCGTGTGAGTTATATGAGATGGAGGCACTAAAAGGCGAAGTCACGTAACAATATCACAGTGATTTAGTGACTTACCGGTGCTAAGTCAAGTTTAAGGGGATGACTCCCGTAGCCAATCTAAGATAGATACAAATGGATTGACAGTTAATAAGTTCAGTTTATTATATAAATTATCTAGGTCCAAACGATAAAGACTATAATTGGGGAGGTTAATTACGTTGTGTCGTGTCAATTTATCTTTTCTTGTCTTATGTTGGTCGTAGACCGCCTCTATGTCCTTGACATGTTTAATTAATTGTTTATATATGGAATGACCCACAATTGGTTCCCTGTGGGATCGACCTTGATTCACTATAGCTATACTACGATGGGCCTAGTCCTCTTGCTAGTATTGGTTTATGGTGGTCAAGTATTTTATAACCTGATTGACCACGTCATCACAACTCCAACCTCAACATCATACTTTTATTCACTCAAAACACTCCTTCTTTGGCTTCTTTTTCTCAAACTTTATTCAAACATTCATTTTCTTCTTTTTATTTTCTTTTAATTCTTTTTATTTTTCAAATTTTCTCGAACCAACAAGCCTCAAAATAGATTTCTCGAGCTCATCCCCTTCGTTATACTAGCTCGTACTAACCAACTCCTCTCAAAATACGCACCATCTCCCACCCCACACTTGTTCAGCAAGTGTGTCTAAAGTAACAACTAAGTCCACTCGTAGGGTGATCAAAAGAAACATGACCAATAATATAGCTCAGGGTTAGGGTAATACAGGCTAGTAACCAAAACGGCTCATTTTCGGACGGTGGTCAGACAATCCTATCAAGGCTTAGAGGGGGTACGAGGATAAAATGTTGGAATTTTGGCTTATTTGGCTATGGTCGGGTCAAAAAGAGCCAGGACTCTCATCCCGTATCCGGCCTAGGTAAACCTCTCTATTTCGCCTCAAAACTAGTGGTATAAGTGTGCATAGCAACCAAGATAGGTATAACCAAGGTTCTATGTGCACTAAAAGGGTTCAGATTGTAATTAAATAAAATCGCCCCAAAGACACATTACTCGACTACTAAGATATTTACCAACACCATCGTGAGAAACATGCATATAACGCGTGTTAAACCGAGAAAAGTCTTAAAATTTTAAGCCACGAACTCACTCGAAACCGACATTAACTAAGCATATCACAATTACCGCACATTTATCAATCGACACAATATCAAGCTAAGTCGGATCCACCCCACTTCAAATGAAGCAATGTCCTCGGTCGTTAATGAGATAGAAAAAAAGACTTAGCTTGGGAACCCGGTAGAAAGGGGCTATCTGAAAAAAGATAATCAATGGTACTCGGGGCGAACGGATCAAGATCCGTCGGCATTCTACCCTGACTCAGCAGTAGGAGGAGGGTCAGGATATTATCCTGTGTCTGCTTCAGATCCTCCAGCCAGTTCCTAAAACTGTTGGCCATACTCAACCTCTGACGAACTGAGGGAGAAAAAGTGAGAACTGGTGGTGCCTGAGTAGGGGCAGAAGATGAACTAGGCTGTCCCGATGCCATACATCGTAACTGAGAAGGAGTCTTAGGCTTTTCTCTCTTCAATATGTGAGGGTTCTTGGGCTTGTGGTCCTCGGTATACTCCGGTACCTTTGAATCCTTACACAAGCTATAGATGAGATGGGGACAAATCAAATCAAGTGAATAGACCTTCTTATTGGCTGCACACTCGTCATAAATCGCTCGACCCACGCCCACATTTAGATTATAATTTAGGCGCACAACATCCCAAGATCGAAAATGTGGAAATGGGTCAAGTTATTCTCAGGGTAGATGCCGGTTTTGGATGAACCGGCACTAAACCTTCCAATCTTCACCCCATGACGAGGTGACCAACTGCTTTTCTCACTCCGCCATCTCCAAGGGTCCACGAACATCCGGGCAAACCAACAACCTGGAGGTCCTCCAACGGGTCCCCGGCATCCTTCCTCGCCTTGATCTCCTCTTTTAATCCAACCTCTCAAATGGTTGCAACCCGTATTTCTCATTAATTGCCTTAGCGAACGGCACCTTCACTCCCGAACCTTCACTATCCCGGCCGACGGGCTCGACTCGAAAAGTTTTGCGTAAAACTCACGCACCACAAGAGCATTCACCTTCCACTCCGAGTTTGTCATCAACGTCTGCCACTTTTGATAAGTCAAACACTTCCTAAACTTATTGTCAATATCGTAGTGGTGAAACTCTCTCTACCACATCGATCGTGGTGGTGTGAATAATGTCGGTTATACATATCCCGTGCTTTAGTATTGACTAACCGCTTATCAAATGGATTGAGCTGGCTAGAGTCTCCCTTCTCGGGGTTACCAACGGAGGCCTAACATTTTCCTCCACTGGCTCACCCCTCTTAGCTCTAACTTCGGGTGCAACTCTCGGAGCTTGTACTACCGGATCAACTGTCTTCTTTCATACCGGAGAGCTAAAATGCTCGTGATCTGTGTCGGAATCTGATTCATCTCTCAATGAGGCCCTAGCATGAGCCTGAGTTGCCCTAGCAGGGTTATGTCGCTCTCTAAACTCGATCCCTTGGTTTGGATTTACTGGCCTAGGGTCCACTACATTCTTCTTCTTACCCGCCATTCTAGCAATCTCCTTACCGTACCGTTTATATCCCGAGGCCTCCTCCTTAGCACCAGTACGCCCTATAAAATCTTACACTGACAACCGCACCAAACCCAAAGCAAAAACAAGCAAACACCAACCCGATTATCATCCAATCGGGATTCCCCAACACCACCAACACAAAACAACCCAAAACCGTAATGCAGAAGTCACAAACCAGTCAAAACCATCCACAGAGCATCACCAAAGCACAAAGAAAACAAAACAAACAAAAATAAGCCTAATCAGTGACAGTTCATTTAAGGTTCGAGTCGAAAATTGAATTTCAGAAAAACATGAATTAAAATACAAAAAGCGTAGTTATTCTTACCAAGAAGGATGCTAGGATGACGATGGAGTTGACGAAATTCCGGATAATGCACAAATCAGCCAAAAATTGAATTTTTTTGACTTTGAAACCCGCACTAGATAGGGTCTCGAATCTGGCCAAAACAGGATTGTTGATGGATTTGGGTTAGTTAAATGAAAAGGTGGGATCAAGAGGTGTTTGTGGGGCTAGAAATTACTCCGAACGGGTTAAAAACGAAGAATCTAGGTGAAAAGGGGCGAAGGGTTTCGGTTTTTGCGAATTTTGGTGGGTTTGAATAATGAACAGCCGGGGGGGGGGGCTATTTATAGAAGATGGGAAAATGAGCATTTGTCCTGAGTCGAACGCTCGGTTACCTGGGATCATATGAACTGAACGAGCATTCGAATGAACATGAAAGCTCGTTTGCTTGGGAAGAGTGTGGCACTTTTTGATGAACAAGCGTTTACATGGTGCTAAACGCCCGTTTGGCTTAAAACGATATTGATACAGAGAAGGGGGTTATTAATGAATGAACGTCTGAAGGGTAGCCAAACTCAAAAAAAAATCAACCCCGACTCGATTTCAACCGCCGTTCTAACACTTTTATGATCAAGAAAACTCAGAAAACTCAGTGAATGGTAGGTTGCCTCCCACCAAGCGCCTTTGTTTTACATCGTTGGCTCGACATATGACTTATATAGTACCGGTTTTTTCAAAGTTATACTACCGGTACGAACGAGGAAGTGAGGATGGAAAGATAGGATGGTGAAGTGTCAAGATCAGAAATGCCAAGATTTTAAATCCATGACAAGACTCAGAAAAGCTCGATCAAGGTTTGGGATCAGTTAAATGTACAACCTCGAGAGCCTCATCGAAAGGCAACTTCTCATACTTCTTCAGACGCTGACCGTTCGTGATGAACGTCCCGTGCTTCGGATGAGTCAACTTGACTTAAGCTTGCCTTGAAATAAGTGAAGACGAGTATTATAGAGAAGAACCCCATCACCTATGTTGAAAACATGAGGTTTGATCAACTTGTCGTGAAGCATCTTGGTCTTTTCCTTATATTTCGCCGAACAATCATAAGCTTGAAGGTGAAACTCATCTAGTTCGTTTAACTGGGCCATCCTTCTATCACCAATTAACGCATCATCCATATTCAGATTCTTAATTGCCTAATAGGCCTTATGTTCTACCTCTACAGGAATATGGCAAGCCTTGCCAAAGACAATCATGTAGGATGACATACCTATGGGTGTCTTAAATGCAGTTCGGAGTGCCCAGAGCGCATCATCTAACTTCTTAGACCAATCCTTAAGATTTGAATTGACAGTCTTCTCCATGATTCTCTTAATCCCTCGATTGGTTACCTCAACTTGTCCACTAGTCTAGGGGTGATAGGCGGTGCCTAACTTATGAGTCACCCCATACTTGACTAGCAGTTTATCAAACTCTCTTTTCGCAAAGTGACAGCCATTGTCACTGATTATCGCTCGAGGTACTCCAAAGCGGGACATAATATGTTTCTTAAGAAACCTTATAACTACATGTTTGTCATTAGTAGGTGAAGTGATTGTCTCAACCCACTTCGACATGTAATCATAGGCAACAAGAATGTACTTATTCCCGGAAGAAGACGGATATTGTCCCATGAAGTCTATTCCTCATATATCAAAGACTTCACACACTATTATCGGTTTCTGAGGCATCTCAATTCTCTTTGAGATCCGTCTTGAGTGTTGACACGCATCACACGTCTTTACAAATGCATGTGCATCTCTGAAGATAGTGGGCCAGTAGAACCCACATTGTAGCACCTTCAACGCTGTTCTCTCGTCCGAGAAGTGGCCACCGGCCTCTTTATCATGGCAGAACTAGAGAATACTCACTACCTCTCAATCATCGACACATCTCCTCAGGATCCCATCCGCACATAACCTAAAAAGTAAGGGATCCTCCCAAACAGAACGGTTCACCTCACTATAGAATTTCTTCTTCTAGTTCTCATCAAACTCGGGATCTACGAACCCACACTCATGATAATTGACAAATGGTGCATACCACGGGTTCCCTTTCTTCCCTCTATGCATAAAATTCCCTCGCTTAACCGGGAACATCGTATCCACTATGAACAACTGCTCATCCCGAACGCGGTCATGTATCTCAACCTGAGTAAGGCATCTCTCCTCACCCGGTTCCATCCTACTCAGGTGGTCAGCTACCACATTCTCACACCCCTTCCTATTCTTAATCTCTACATCAAATTCTTGAAGGAGCAAGATCCACCTCAACAAGCATGGTTTTGCGTCCTTCTTAGCAAATGAGATATTGCAACGCAAAGCATGGTCTCAGATGAACTATGACTTTCGACCCAACTAAGTACGACCGAACTTATCGAAAGCAAAAACGCGGCTAAAAGTTCCTTCTCAATGGTAGCATACTTTTGTTGAGCCGGATTCGTAGTATGACTCAGATAGTAGGTAGGTCGAAATAGCTTATCGACCTTCCGACCTAGACAACTCTACATCATGACTTCAAACTCCATGGACAATCGGTGCCACTAAGATAGAAGCCGGTAAGAAGTTTCTTGAGTGTTCTAAAGGCATCTACACAAGCGCATCAAAAACACCGGGAGCTCCTTCATCAACCAAGGGTAAGAGGTCTAGCAATTTGGGAAAACCCGGGATGAACTCCTACGATTAAAACTCAGATGACCCAAGAATGATCTCGGGGTCTTTAGATTTGTGGGCATAGGAAGCTTAGCTATTGCCTCTATCTTAGCTCTATCAACCTCTATTCCCTTCCCCGACACTTTATGGCTCGACACAATTCCCTCAAAGGACCATGAAATGACACTTCTCCCAATTTAGAACTAGGTTTGTCTCTTCACAACACTCAAGCACCTTATCAATATTAGACAAACACTCATCAAAAGTGACACCAAAACACTAAATTCATCCATAAAGACTTCCATAAACCGTTCATCATATCGGCAAAAATGGCGACCATGCATCGCTGGAATGTCGCGGTGCATTACACAACCCGAACGGCATTCTTTTGAATGCTGGTGCCATAAGGACACGTGAAGGTAGTCTTATCCTGGTCATGTATATCAATGTGGATCTGATAGTATCCACTAAAACCATCTAAAAACCAGTAAAACGCATGACCACTTAGACGCTCTAGCATTTGATCGATAAAGGGCAGAGGGAAATGATCTTTCCTAGTTTTATCATTAAGAATACGAAAGTCAATACACACCCTATGACCTGTAACTAAGCGAGTAGGAATGGACTCACCTTTATCGTTCAGCTCAACAGTGATGCCTCCTTTCTTGGGCACAAATTGCGTGGGGCTCACCCACTCACTAACGGATATCGCGTAGATTATCCCTAGTTCCAGCATCTTTACCATGTCTTTCCTCACCACTTCTTGCAAATACGGGTTCAACCATCTCTAAAACTGCCGGACCGGCTTGGTACCCTCTTCAAGGATTATTTTTTTCTTGCAGATATCAGGACTAATCCTCTTGATATCAACCATCTTCCATCCGAAGGCCTTTTTGTGTTTCTTTAGAACGTGAATCAACTTAGCTTCCTGCAAAACGGTTAGTGTAGACGAAAAAATAAGAGGAAGTAATTTATCAGGTTCTAAAAATACGTACTTTAAATGCTCAGGAAGTGGCTTCAACTCAAAATCAGTCGGTGGTTCCTCAATTGCTGGCTTTGGTAGCTTGCCAGTCAAACCGAGCTATAACTTCTTGTTCCATTCCGCGTGGACATAGGCACTCGACTCCAAATGATATACCTGAATTCTCATTCTTGGATCATCATCATCCGTAGTGCTTGACTTCATCAAGCATTCCTCCATCGGCTCTTGGTATCCCTATATGTTAGTGTGCTCCAAAATACAAGGATATATAACATCAACAGAAAAACAATCGCTCTTTTCATCCTCAGGATGTTTCATTTCAATATAAACATTAATGGACACACTCTCTTTCCCTACTCGTAGTATGATTTCCCCCCTCTTAACGTTTATCAAGGTCTCTCATGTATTCAAGAAAGGCCGACCTAACAAAAGAGGAGTTTTTGCATCCCTGTCCATATCTAAAACTACGAAATCAACGGGAAATACAAACTTGTCAACCTGCACTAACACATCTTCAGCTACCCCTATAGGTGTCCTAACAGACCTATCCGCCATTTGTAGGGTCATCCCGGTCGGTTCTAACTTACCCAATCCCAACTTCTCATAAATTCCTTTAGGCATCAGACTCACAGAAGCCCCTAGATCACACAACACATTTTTAAACACTGTCTCTCCAATGGTAATTGGGATGGTAAAGCTACCTCTATCCTGCAACTTAGGGGGTATCCTATTTTCAAAAATCGCAGAACACTCCTCACTCAAATGCACCATCTGTTGCATCTTCTTCTTATTCGACAACATTCTTTTTAAAAATTTAAAATATGGGGGATTGCTCGAAATGGCCTCTAATAGGGTAATGTTTACCTCTACCTTCCTTAGGAGATTCAGAAATTTCACCTGACCTTGGGTCAGTATGTCCTTTCTGGGTCCCTTAGGAGGGTAGGGTAAAGTATTAACATCAACATTAGGGGGAGGAGGAGGAATTTTGTTTTGTTTACCTTTTGCTTTAGGCGGTGAGGGCTCTTCTTCTTTGATGTCCAAGACTACATAGTCTTTCTTCGGTATTGCCTCTTCTGACGCCTTCTTTGTTGCCTCTAACAATGCTTTCTTTGTTGCTTCCAACTCTTTCTTCATTGCAGCCATTTCTTTCTCAACACTGCCTTTCTCTAAATCTTCAATTTCTACTTCACCATACATAGCTCCTTCTTGGTCAACCAGCTTTTCTTTCTCAGCTTTCTCCACCCACAGTTCCTTCTTCTTTTCACTTGACCCAACCTCTTTACCACTTCTCGTGAACACATCGTTCACGCTCTTCGGGTTTCTCTCAGTATTACTCGGGAGGCCACCACTCAAATTTGTCCTTAAAGTGTCAATGATTTGCCCTACTTGGGTCTCCAAATTCCGAATAGCAGAATGGGTGGCCACTTTTTTCTCCACAGCATTTTTGTTCAACTCAGAAACACTCTTATCCAGTCTTTCCAGGAGCATCTCAGTGGACGTCTTCTGAGCACCAGAATTGTTCGATTGCTGATTATTTTGATTTCTCTGGTCGAGATGAGCATTCAGATGCTGATAGGTGCCGGAATTATTATTTCTGGGTAGCTGGCTTGCTTGTTGATTGTTATTGTTCTTCTGGCCCTGATTCTGATTCCATCCGTGATTCTGGCCCTAATTCTGACCTTGCAATTGTTGTTGGCCTTGTGATTGAGATTGCTGATTCTGGTTATTCTGATAGTTGCCTTGGTTCTGATTCTGGGGATTTTGGTTCCAAGGTCGGTTGTATGAGCTTTGGTTTTGTCTAAAACCTTGTCTTTGATTATTGTTAGGATTACAGTTTTGATTCTGCCCCTGATTCCAACCTTGACCTTGCTGATTCTGATTCCACTGTCCCCCGCTCATTTGTCCAACATAGCTCACATCATACTGCTGTGAATCCTCACCTATGGCATACTCCATTGGCGGCCCTTACTGAGTCCCAAAGTTCTGATACTGTTGTTGCTGACCAAACTTTTGTTGATTCATATTCATCTGCCCCATCACATACACATTCATCTTCTGCTAATCATTCTGGTTTTCAAACTGTTGTTGTGCTGGGGTAGATGTCAACTGTTGTGGGTAAGTGAACTTTTTTGATGATGTACACTCCAATGCTGAGTGTCCACCCCCACAAAGTTGGCATTGTTGTGCCTTCTTTCTATCCAACTCCATTTGGTCCATCTTCGATTACCATTTCTTGCATCTTGTCATGCATGGTCATCTCTCTATCCAACTATTTTTCAACGACTTCACACTATCCATTCGAGCCATCTTCTTCTTCCTAGATGACCCCCATTGCCCTTCTCCATCAGCCATATTCTCAATCTGTCTCATAGCTTGATCCGGTGGAAGATTCATAATATCCCCGCCACTGGCGGCGTTCAGCTTGTTCTGATCCACTGGCTATAAGGTTCTAAACAATATGATTACCTGGTCAACCGTGGAAAAACCGTGTGGAGGGCATCTCTTCAACAGACCCCTAAATCTCTCATACGTCTCCTTCAGTGTCTCTCCCTCGAGACCATCAAACGAAGAGATGTCTTCTTTCATATCCAGAATCTTAGCCAGAGGAAAGTACTTCCTCAGAAACACTCTTACCACATCCGCCCATGTATGTAACGAATCATTAGGCAATAAGTCGTACCAGTCCTTAGCAGCGCCTTTAAGTGCAAACGGGAACACCATCATTTTTATCGCCTGTCGCTAACCCCATTATACTTCATCGTCCCACAAATTTGGAGAAAATGATCCAAAAGCTATTCGGGTTCTCAATTGACTTCCCGTGGAACAAGGCATGTTCCCCCAACATGTTCAAGATATTTTGCTTTATGTCCATGTTGTTTGCATTGATTGGGGGCACTCTGATTAAGTTGTGCCCCGTGACTTCCTGTGGTGTAGTGACATAGTCTCGAAGCCAGCACTCTCGGTGCCTGAGCTTGTTGCATTCTTCGGGTTGAACCACCTATTGTGGTTGTTGTTGATTGTTTGCATAGGTGGTTGCTTTGAGCATATAGGTTTTGGAACCCCGTTGGTTTCCCTGTGTTGGAAATAAAATTTATGTTTTGATGATAATTCATCTTATTTATTATAATGTTATTTTAACCCCATTTGATGAAGTCTCAAGCCACCATTATAGTGGAAAGCTAAAAGATGTCTAGAATCGAATGTATAAGTTTTATTAGAGTCCGATTTTTGTATAGGTTACATCGCATAAGCAATCGTAATTAATAGTGTGTCGTAAAACTGGCCTGGAATCAATTAGAAAACTAGAAATCATCAAGACAAACAATCGACTCGGAATACACCTCTTCAAGAAGGTAAGTTCACGAGAGTTACTGACATCAAGTTAGCTTATCTAGAAGATGGAAGAACCGAGGACACAGACTCGCTTATTGAAGAATGAAGAACCGAGGGTTCAAACTCGATTATGAAGATTAATAGTCGAGGCTCAGAAAGTTTGACTTGAGCATGATTGTGGTGACTCGAATCGACTTTATAGATCTTGTATGAAGACCTAAGAATCATAAGGACAATGAATTCTTAGATGATAAATGCATCATGGTGTACTCTGATTAATTCAATTGTAATCAGATAAAAATCGAGTATCTTGATATTTGAAGAAGAATAAAATCTCAGTTAATGCTCCAAGTCATTTAGGAAACTGACACATGATAAACTGACAAGGAAACTCAATTTTATATGTCAACAATCCAACAGACTGAAAGTACAGTTGAACGTTGTAAAGAAAGAAATTTCATTGGATGAGTTATCGACACAAATAGAACGGTCGAAAAATATAACCGTTGTGAGATATACAGTTCAAATCGAAGCCAGATGAACGTTGGACTTCACACTATAAATAGAAGACCTTGCACCAACAACAACATATATAGAACAGAGCATATACAAGAATTAACAAGCAATTTGTGCACTCTATTTGAATTGTTATCATCACTGAACTACAACAAGATCATATCTAGTATTTCTTCAAGTGTTCAAAACTACAAAGGATTTATAAAAAATTCAACACTCTGAAGAACCACAAACAAGAATCAATTTCTTGATTCTCGCCCAACTTTGATTCTATTTCAAAGGTTTAGACTGTGAAGCAAACCGGGAAGGTTTTGTCAAGGACAGTTGTGACAAGCAGTCGGGTAGACTGTGTTTGTGGTGGTAGCTGGTGAAGAGGCAATCCTACCCTCTAAAGACCAGTGGTTCAAGCATTTGGAGAGCAGCAATTCTACCTGTTCTACAATTGTTTAGATAGTGAAGCTAGAGTTTAGCCAAGGACTATTGTTTAGGACTTTTTGTAACAGTTCACCTCAAGAAGTTCTAGTTGAATTTTCCTCCGCACCACAGGGGAAGAGAGGACGTACAGGATTACACCACCTGGAACCTCTATAACATCTGCCTTACTTACTTTATGCATTTACTTACTTACTTAGTATTTATTTACAGCATTGTGATACTTGATTGTTACACATCTCACAATCTGGCCGACATTCACTGAATTCGATTCCACAACACTCGCCATTCATAACAAACAACAAGATCAATATAAAGGCTAAAATCATATCCATTTGCCGGTTGACTCGGTTCAAATAAAAGTCGCTTTGATTTAATCTCACTTAGTCACTCAACTCCACACAAGTTCTATCTCGAATCCTAATCTATTTAAAATTTAGTTTTTGGTGACAAGTTTATTCACCCCCCCACCTCTAAACTTGTGTTAGCCTTTCCAAGGGACCAACAATTGGTATCAGAGCAGTGTTTCTTTAACCGGATATCATTTGCTCATTATCGCCTAGTTGTTCTTATTTGAAAGTTTTCTTTAATTAAATTAATCTACATCGATCTTCACTCACTCACAATGGATAACAATCAATATGCAAGACAAATGCTTATGTGCAACATGGACAGATTTGTCGAATACAAACGTCGTATCTGAGGCATTCCTTGCGCCTACTCATGATGAAATGATGGATGTACTCACCGATGGACCAATCCGATCACCTACATGTAAACCGAAGGTGATGATGTTCGTGTTCCAAAACCCAAATCTGAATGGACCAGTTGATGATCGCAAAGCGAAACAATCTCAACAATGTTGCCATGGACTTTATCCTCGTAACCCTTGACAAAGAACATGTACTTAAAAGTGAAAGAATGCACAACCGCCAAAGAAATGTGGGACAAACTCCACTAGTTTGTGAAGGAACAGATTCAATCAAGGAAAATAAAATTTCCGTTGCAAAGCAAAAGTTCGAGAATTTCAAGATGAAATCTGGAGAAACCATTGATCAAATGGAGACAAGATTCAGTGCTATTATGGATGTAATATCCCGAAATTTTGACTTCCTAATTAATTAGTATGAGATTAAATTATTTTGGAAATTATGTGATTTTTTTTAATTAAATGGAAGGGTTAGTTAATAATTAAAAAGGATTTTAATTATTTTGTGCAATTAAAAGGGCAATTAAAAGGGTTTTCTTTTTATTCTTCTTTTCCTTCCTTATTTCTCCAAAAAAAAAAAAAAAAAAAAAAAAAAGTGAACCCTAAGACCCCACCCCTTGCCGAGTTCTTGTGAGGAGAGGAGAGTAAAACTTCTTCTTGGTGTTGAAGAATTCGCCGCCGTCAATCGCCGTAAATGCGTTGGTAAGCATCGTTAATTTTCTTCGTCCCTACAATTCGAAAGACAACATCGATCGGCCGCCGGAGGCCATGGCCGACCCATTGATGCGCATGGGGAGGTGGTTTCAACCTTGGGATCACCTTTGTGATTCGTTTGAATTGTGTAGTGATCATCGTTTCTTTTCCTTCTTTTATAGATTCAGGTTTCATAGAGGAACGATTCTAACTTGTTAGCAAAGGCTTTCAAGGAGTACAATATTACCGGTAAGAATATTTCTATGGATTGCGTTTACGTTTATTCGTCATGAGTTAGATAATATTTTGGGGCTGGAAATTTAAACTTGGTATAGGGTTATGTTTGAAAGAGTGTTTTGGGATGCTAAACATCCATAGTAGTGTGTCTTGCTTTGGTTTAAAGTCCATGGATGTTATTGTACTCTTAGATGAAGAAATTCTTGTTTTGCTGTGTTGTTTTGCTGGTTTTGGTTTGGAAACGTTTTGGAAATCGTGTTGAGGGTTTTAGGGTTTTGATTGAAACCCAGGTCGGACGGGCGTCTGATTCGTGTGGACGGGCGTCCGCCTTGGTTTCAGTTCAGACGGGCGTCTGGGTTACCTGGACGGGCGCCTGGCGGTCGCTTTTGATACGAGATGTAAATTTACTTTAGTGGACGGGCGCCCAGTGTAAAACTGGATTCGTGGATGTAACAGTCAACTCGACGCGACGTCCGGGTTTTTGACGAGCGTTCGTTATCCAAACGGGCGTCCAACCTTTAAACGGGCGTCCCACTTAAGTGTCCTTATTTCGTGTTAGTTATTGTTAAATCTTATTAACATGCTTTGTGAGTTGGGTTTTGATGGTGTTATCATTGTGGAACCTGATTTTTGAGGCATTGAATGTTCAGTAGACCCGTAGTGGTTGGGCCCGGATAGGGTAGCTACCGGCCGGGTATCCGGGAGTGGAATTGCCTTACGACTTTAATGACCTTCCGTATTTGGGGAGTTGCAGACAGATGTAATGTTGGGCCGGATAGGGTATCTCCGAATCCGATAACCCGGGAGAGGAAATCCTTGCACCCCAGTACGTGTGGACCATTTTAATAATGGTACCATTGGATGACCCTTAGGAATGTGCACATTCGGGACCTTTAGGTATAGATGGATGGTGGTGTTTCATATCTTCTATGGAACGGTCGTATCAGTTATCGTTTGGTCGTATTTGCTATGTGATGGTTGATGCCTGTAGAGAAGTTTCCTTAAATTGCTGTTAACTTTCGTTCTACGTATATTAGATTTATTCTTACTCAACTTCATAGTTGACGGTTTTACTTTTGTTTAACCCTGCTATGATCCATTTATGGGGAGCAGATTCTTAGCAGGTATTTTTCTTGGATGTTTGATGATTGCGGGGGCGTCGCGGGGTATCGAGAGCCACGTAGTCGCTGTCTTACTTTTCCACTTTACTGGATTTCCGGCACTTTAAGATTTTATTGACGTTTCCACATATTTTCATTTTCTTTCAAGAAATTGTAATTACCTTGACCCTTTTAATAATGAATGGTGGATGTTTATTTTTTTTTTCTTCTGTTGTGGAATGTTGAGTACTACTGCTGCGACTGTGTGTCGTGAAGTGACGTTTCGGTGACCAATTCCGGCGGCCGTATGGATATATGTGTCATCCAGAAAGGTATAGATAAGAGGGACTTCGTCTTGCAACCCGAATTGTATGATGAAATCCGGGTGAGACAAGCGGGTGATAAGGTAATCGAGGCAAAGAGGGCTAAGATTGGTACGGGTGCAGCAGTTGATTTTACTTTACACGAGGATGGTGGCGTTCGGTTCAAGGGTCGGTGGTGTGTACCAGCCGACGAGGAACTCAAGAGGCGGATTTTGAGTGAAGCTCATAGTACGCCTTATTCTGTTCATCCGGGAGGAGACAAACTGTATAAAGATCTCAAGAAAACCTTTTGGTGGCCCAATATGAAACGCGAAGTAGCAGAGTTTGTGTCGAAGTGCTTGACTTGTCGAAAGGTAAAGATCGAACATCGACGGCCGCAGGGTATGCTTCAGCCGTTGGAAGTGCCGGTTTGGAAGTGGGATTCCATCTCCATGGATTTTGTATGCGGATTACCGAGGAGCCCAAAAGGGAATAATATGATTTGGGTCGTTGTGGATAGACTGACTAAAGCGGCGCACTTCATTCCGATGAAAGACACTTGGAGTAAGACGGAGTTGGCTATGGCATACCGGAGAAATATTGTGAGACTACATGGTATACCCAACAGCATTGTGTCAGATAGAGATGCGAGATTTATATCTCGGTTTTGGCAAGAACTACAGCAGCCCTTGGGGCCGGAACTGCGAATGAGTACAACTTTTCACCTCGCTACCGATGGTCGACGGAGAGGACCA
Organism: Gentiana macrophylla; assembly: GCA_026214975.1. NCBI lineage: Eukaryota > Viridiplantae > Streptophyta > Magnoliopsida > Gentianales > Gentianaceae > Gentiana > Gentiana macrophylla. Next base: position 71,457 of record JAOBSW010000452.1, on the reverse strand, counting down.
TACAACGTTGGAAGACATCTTTGGGCATGTGTATTAGAATTCCAAGGCTCTTGGGAGGAAAAGCTCGATCTAATCGAATTTTCATACAACAACAGCTACCATGCCAGCATTAAGATGGCACCTTTTGAGGCACTTTATGGTAGGAAGTGCAAGAGTCCGGTTTGTTGGGACGATTCGTCCGAGGCAGTGATTTTGGGACCACAGATGATCGAAGATACGGTCAAACAGTAATGCATACAATCCGAGAAAAGATGAGGGCTGCCAAGATAGACAAAGAGTTATGCAGACTTACGCCGCCGGGATATTGAGTTCGCCGTGGGCGATAAGGTACTACTACGAGTATCACCAACCAAAGGAGTAATGCGTTTTGGCAAGAAAGGGAAGTTGAGTCCCAAGTACGTGGGGCCTTATGAGATCTTGGACCGCGTGGGGTGAAGTAGCATATCGACTAGCCTTGCCACGGCGTTGGATAAGGTGCATAACGTGTTCCATGTATCTCAATCTGCGCAAGTACGTGAGTGATCCTTCTCACGTGATTGAACCGGAGGTAGTTGAGCTAGATCGATCCTTGACTTACGAGGAGGTACCGTGCGTATATTAGATACTAAGGTACGGAAAACAAGGGGACGTGAGGTTAGCATCGTCAAGGTCTTATGGTCTAACCATGCCACCGAGGAGGCGACATGGGAGGCTGAGGGTGCTATGCGACAGAAGTACCCGCATTTGTTCTCTTAAGGTGAGTCAATTTTCAATCCTTGTACGTAGAATCCTTTTCTTACCTTCGGGGACGAAGGCTGTTTTTTTTTTAAGGGGGGTGGAACAACGTCCGGTACGAACCCGAACTTCGAGGACGAAGTTTTGTCTTAAGGGGGGGAGGATGTAATATCCCGAAATTTTGACTTCCTAATTAATTAGTATGAGATTAAATTATTTTGGAAATTATGTGATTTTTTTAATTAAATGGAAGGGTTAGTTAATAATTAAAAAGGATTTTAATTATTTTGTGCAATTAAAAGGGCAATTAAAAGGGGGTTTTTTTATTCTTCTTTTCCTTCCTTATTTCTCCAAAAAAAAAAAAAAAAAAAAAAAAAAGTGAAACCCTAAGACCCCCACCCTTGTGCCGAAGTTCTTGTGAGGAGAGGAGAGTAAAACTTCTTCTTGGTGTTGAAGAATTCGCCGTCGCCGCCGTAAGTCGTTGGTAAGCATCGTTAATTTTCTTCGTCCCTACAATTCGAAAGACAACGATCGGCCGCCAAAGGCCATGGCCGACCCATTGATGCGCATGGGGAGGTGGTTTCAACCTTGGGATCACCTTTGTGATTCGTTTGAATTGTGTAGTGATCATCGCTTTCTTTTCCTTCTTTTATAGATTCGTGTTTCATAGAGGAACGATTCTAACTTGTTAGCAAAGGCTTTCAAGGAGTACAATATTACCGGTAAGAATATTTCTATGGATTGCGTTTACGTTTATTCGTCATGAGTTAGATAATATTTTGGGGCTGGAAATTTAAACTTGGTATAGGGTTATGTTTGAAAGAGTGTTTTGGGATGCTAAACATCCATAGTAGTGTGTCTTGCTTTGGTTTAAAGTCCATGGATGTTATTGTACTCTTAGATGAAGAAATTCTGTGTTTTGCTGTGTTGTTTTGCTGGTTTTGGTTTGGAAACGTTTTGGAAATCGTGTTGAGGGTTTTAGGGTTTTGATTGAAACCCGTGTCGGACGGGCGTCTGATTCGTGTGGACGGGCGCCCGCTTGAGTTTCGATTGACGGGCGTCTGGGTTACCTGGGCGGGCGTCTGAAGGGCTGCTTTTGATACAGGATGTAAATTTACTTTAGTGGACGGGCGTCCAAGCATATTGGACGGGCGTCCAGGTGTAGAAACTGGATTCGAGGATGTAACAGTCAACTCGGACGCACGTCTGGGTTTTTGACGAGCGTTCGGTTATCCAAACGGGCGCCCAACCTTTTAAACGGGCGCCGGCTTAAGTGTCCTTATTTCGTGTTAGTTATTGTTAAATCTTATTAACATGCTTTGTGAGTTGGGTTTTGATGGTGTTATCATTGTGGAACCTGATTTTTGAGGCATTGAATGTTCGTGAGACCCGTAGTGGTTGGGCCCGGATAGGGTAGCTACCGGCCGGGTATCCGGGAGTGGAATTGCCTTACGACTTTAATGACCTTCCGTATTTGGGGAGTTGCGCATGATGTAATGTTGGGCCGGATAGGGTATCTCCGAATCCGATAACCCGGGAGAGGAAATCCTTGCACCCCAGTACGTGTGGACCATTTTAATAATGGTACCATTGGATGACCCTTAGGAATGTGCACATTCGGGACCTTTAGGTATAGATGGATGGTGGTGTTTCATATCTTCTATGGAACGGTCGTGATCGATTATCGTTTGGTCGTATTTGCTATGTGATGGTTGATGCCTGTAGAGAAGTTTCCTTAAATTGCTGTTAACTTTCGTTCTACGTATATTAGATTTATTCTTACTCAACTTCATAGTTGACGGTTTTACTTTTGTTTAACCTCCGCTATGATCCATTTATGGGGAGCATTCTTAGCGGTATTTTTCTTGGATGTTTGATGATTGCGGGGCGTCGCGGGGTATCGAGAGCCACGTAGTCGCCATCTTTACTTTTTCCACTTTACTTGGATTTCCGGCACTTTAAGATTTTATTGACGCTTTCCACATATTTTCATTTTCTTTCAAGAAATTGTAATTACCTTGACCCTTTTAATAATGAATGGTGGATGTTTATTTTTTCTTCATTTGTGGAATGTTGAGTACTACCGCCGCGATCGTGTGTCGTGAAGTGACGTTTGGTGACCAATTCCGGCGGCCGACGGGATCGGAAACCGGGGTGTTACAATGGATGAACTAGATCTACTCAAGATTGAATACTCAAAGAAAGTCATCAACACCAGGATATTGAAAGCATTACCAATGTGCTTTGGAAAATGAAGGTCACCGCCATGGAAGAATCTAGAGACTTGATGTAGAAGATTCATTCAAGATCTTTTCAGATCCGAAAGCTTATGAATTCAAAGAAGATTTCACAACCACAAATTGGAATAATCAAAGCTCTGGAAGAACCAAAGACCACAAAGACTTGCAAAGAAGATCAAATGAGATTCAAGAGAACTCATCTAACAACATTCATGAATTGGATGAAATGGAATAACAAATGGCTCTAATGATGAACAGAATTCGAAGAATGAAGAGTGGACATCCAAATCACTCAAAAGTTCATCAAAAGGACTCTGAGAAAAGAAAAGATGATGAATACCTCTGCTTCAACCGCAAGAAACCAGGACACTATAAAGCCGAATGTCCGGCCGATCAAGAAGACACCACCAAGGAGAGTTGGTAGAAGAGCACTTCTTCTTTGGAGATGAATCGAGATTATGAAGTGGTGCTCAAAGATTATCGATGATACAAACTTTAATGGCACACATGGAAGATCCAAATGAGGTATGTGAATCAAACTCTAAATATTCCTCACCGGATCTCCATGATGAATGCATGTTCTTCGACTGTTGACTCCAATCCAAAAAATCTAGAATTAGAAGAAACTCTTGATGAATAGATGAATCAGCTAGTAACCATACAAGCTAGTTAAGAATCAATCAAAGCTGAGAAAGAAAGCCTAATTCTTGAAGTTGAAAGATTGAAGTCTGAACTAAAAATGTTGAAACTGACAAAAACTGATAAAGGAAAGATTCAAGATCGCCATCGTGATCGGCGCATCAATCGAATCATTTGCTCAATCAAGTTCAATTCTCGGATTCAAATCAGAAAACCATATGGAGACAAAATCGGGTTAGGATTTGATACACAAAGAATCTTCAAGAATGGAACTAGCAAAGCCACTGGGGCTAAGTACCAAAATCGGTATTAAGTTTGTGGTTGAGCAAGCTCCACAAACCGAGAAAATTGTTTGAACCAAGAAAGCCAGGTATCACACAGAATAAATCAGTTTTCTGAGAAGACAACTGTATCTACCTACAAAACTAAATTAAATAGTAGACCAAATTGTATTCAATAGAAACCGATGAGGCAAATCAATTGCCGATCCACAAAAACCAATGAAGTCAGGAACTAGAAAGATTACAATCAAAACAAATCCAAGAATGTCAATCATTCAAAGATTCACACAATCGTGGGAAAGGAAGGTTGTATCCTCTCGATGATGATTGAAATTTTATCAATTTGTTATTAAAACTAATAATGACAATCATTCCGCATCAAAACTTATTGCAAGTTTCAGTCCAAAACTCAAGAGGGACTAATCTCGAGCCTCTCAAGATAAGTCACAATACAAAGGTCAGTATAGACCTCTGTACAAAAGGAATGATGGTTACCACTCCAGGTTTAATAACAAAAATCAACATGGAAACAAATTACAGTCAGAAGATCTGAGAAATCATATAAATAGGACACACTCCAAACATAGATACTATGGGAGTGTGGCTTACATATATGAAAACAAGTGCAACAATATCCGAAGAATTCCAAAAGGATATATTCCCGAGTTGTAATCTTGACAAATGACCCTTATGGATCCAAATCGAAGTTGGGTACCTAAAAATTTTAATTTTTATTGCAGATATATGGTACTTTGACAAAGGTTGCTCTGCACACATGACAAAGAGCAAAGACTGCCTCGATAATTTCGTTGAAAAGAATGGACCAAAAGTTAATTTTGGAAGTAAAGATAAACCAGGTTACACCAGAGGTTTCGCACACCTTAATCGAAAATGGACTCACAATCAAGAATGTATCCTATGTAGAAGGACTACACTACAATCTACTCAAGACAAGTCAATTTTGTGATATGGGATACAAAGTTACTTTTGATAAAGAATTCTGCGTTGTCATCGTGAATCGACTTATCAAGTTGTCCTAGCCGGAAGAAGGAAGGAAAACATGTATGTGGTAGATCGGACAACAAACCGTCATTGAAACTTGTTTGCTTGTTCACACCAAATCGTAAATCACCGGTCGTGGGCACAAGAAACTAAGTCATCTCAACTTTGATGACATCAATACACTTGTTAAGCAAGCGCTAGTTATTGGATTACCAGAGATATCATATAACAAGGATGAATTATATGTGATGCGTGTCGGCAGGAAAAACAAACTAAGGCAAGTTTCAAAACTAAGTCTCAAAGATTCAACAACCTGACACCTAGAATTGCTACATATGGACTTATTTGGACCTATTACACCAATCAGTATCAGTGGAAAGAAGTATACATTGGTGGTAGTAGATGATTTTTCAAGATATACCTGGGTCATCTTTTTAACCAAGAAAAGTGAAACCAAGCAAAAACTCACAGAACTTCTTAAAAGACTTCAGAATCAGAAAGGAGTTTCAGTTGTAAAGATAAGATCTGATAAAGGAACTGAATTCCTCAACAGTGTGATTATTGAATATTGTGAAGAAAATGGTGTTTTACACCAACTTGCTACCATAGGAACACCTCAACAAAATGGTGTAGCCGAAAGAAGAAAAGCAGTAACGCTCAAAGAAGCCGGAAGGACTATGATTTGTGAAGCTAAACTACCTGAAGATATTGGGCGTAAGCGAAGAAACACAAATTGCTATACTGTAATGAGATCTCTCATGAACAAGAGACACGAAAAGACTCCTTATGAAATTTGGAATGGGAGAAAACCAAAAGTTTCATACTTTCATGCATTTGGAAGCAAATGCTTCATACACAATAATGGAAAAGATCAACTTCATGTTTTTCAACCCAAAGCTGATGAAGGAATTTTCCTAGGATATTCAAGTGTCAGCAAGGCATTCAGAGTAATGAATAAAAGGACACTCAAGCATGAAGATTCAATACATGTAGTATTTGATGAACCAAATTTTCCTGGTGAAACAACTGAAGACCGACTGCAACCCGGTTCCTCGGGCCTCGATTGCCAATCACACCAGAACCTGTCTTAATTGATGTTGGAAGACTACAAATTTCAGAATGTTCAGATCAAGATCAGCCTCAGTTTCCAACTACTCAACAATTTGAACAACCTCAATCAGATTCAGTTGAACAAATTCAAGAACCAGTTTTTGAAGAATCAGTTGAACAAAATACAAATCAGCAAATAGAAACTCACACACATCAATGGATGAAAGATCATCCTGAAGAACAAGTTATTGGTGATACTCAAGTTGGAGTTCGAACAAGACATCAACTAGATGCAATGATAGCATGCTTTCTATCTCAATCAGATCCTAAGGAACTTGAAGAAGCCTTGAAAGATCCAGATTGGATATTGGCTATGTAAGAAGAACTAAATGAATTTGAGAGAAATCAAGTATGGGAACTGGTAGATAAACCAATTCATGTCAATATCATTGGAACCAAATGGGTTTTCAGAAATAAACTTGATGAAGATGGAAATGTCATTAGAAACAAAGCCAGACTTGTGGCCAAAGGATATTCTCAAGCAGAAGGCATAGATTTTGATGAAACTTACGCACCAGTCGCAAGATTAGAAGCAATCAGACTTTTTCTTGCTTATGCAGCTCACAAGAAATTCAAAGTCTACCAGATGGATGTTAAAAGTGCGTTTTTGAATGGAATTCTTGAAGAAGAAGTGTATGTTCAACAACCACCTGGATTTGAAACCAAGGATCAAACTGATAAAGTTTTCAGACTAAGGAAAGCTCTTTATGGACTTAAACAAGCACCAAGAGCTTGGTACGAAACTCTGTCTCAATTCTTAGTAGATAACGGATTTATCAAAGGAACAATCGACAAAACATTATTCAGAATGAAGAATGGAGAAGACACTCTACTTGTTCAAATTTATGTTGATGATATCATCTATGGATCAGAAAATGAACAGCTATGTGAAAAATTTGCAAGTTTAATGAAAAGCAAATTTCAAATGAGTATGATGGGAGAATTAAATTATTTCCTCGGATTGCAAGTTAAACAATTGACTGATGGAATCTTCATTCATCAAACCAAATATACAAGAGAACTCATCAAAAAGTTTGGTATGGAAAAATCTACTGGAATTTCTACACCAATGGGAACCAACATCAGACTAGATGAAGATAAAGAAGGTAAAGATGTTGATCAAACACTCTACAGAAGGATGATTGGAAGCTTACTCTATCTTACAGCAAGTAGGCCAGACATATCTTTTACTGTCGGTGTTTGTGCAAGATTTCAGTCAAGACCCAAGGAAAGCCATCTCACAGTTGTGAAGAGAACCTTAAAATATCTAAAAGACACAGATGGAGTTGGTATTTGGTATTCAAAAGAAGGAGAATTCAAGCTAATCTCTTACTCAGACTCAGATTATGCTGGATGCAAAGTGGACAGGAAAAGCACATCAGGCACATGTCAGTTATTAGGAAATAGACTTGTGTCATGGTTTAGCAAGAAGCAAAACTCAATCTCAACTTCAACAGAGAAGGTTGAATATATAGCAGCTGGAAGTTGTTGTGCTCAAGTTTTATGGATCAGACAACAATTAAGAGACTATGGGATAGAAGAAGGAACAATTCCCATAATGTGTGATAACACAAGCGCAATTGCAATTACTGATAATCCGCTTTTACATCAAAGAACAAAGCACATTGATGTTCGTCACCACTTTATAAGGGATCATGCAGAGAAAAAGGATATAACAGTTCTTTATGTACCTACCGAAGATCAGTTGGCAGACATCTTCACTAAGCCACTGGACAAAGACAGATTTGCAAAGTTATGAACTGAGTTGGGTATAATCAAAGTCAGTTAAGCCAGAGATTCGTCAAGGGGATTAATCTTTGTTATGTTGGGTGCGCTCACTTAACAGATCAGTCATTGACATCAACAATATCAAACTGACAAATTGGAAGAATATGACAGAACTGAACAATTTGATAAGGAACTGAATTACTCCTAAAACTGATCTCAGCATCAGTTTATTCAATTTGGTCAAAGGTTGATAAGGTAAAATCAACAGCGGTTATAGCGCATTAAATTGCCACAGTTCTTTTTGTCAGGACTTTGTGTGTACACCCCACGATTGTCAGAAAACAGTACCTGTATCGGTTATCAAAACCATCATGGAATTTGAAAAGTGTACCATCCAAACGCCAGAATATCCTACCTATTTATTTAATCTCTGTTCACACTTTTTTTTTCTTATTAAGAAAAACAGACTCTTTTCAAACCTACCCTTCAAATCAAATTTCTTTGTGTTCACACTCAAACAATGGCCACTGCAATTGATTCGAAAGATAGACGATTAATCACAGAGCTGGATGAACTGACACTCGAAATGTATGAAGCTATGTGTCAAAACACTCTTTTAGCCAGCTGTATACGAGACAAAATCGAAAAGCAACCAGGATTGAACAACATCCTCGAAGTACGCTTCAAAGAAAAACGAGATGTGGAAGGCATTCTGCAGTTTTTGCAAAATATGCGATTAATCAGGGACTCCTTGATTACAACTGTTCGAGGAGATCGCATTGTATTCAATGAAAGAGTTATGAGATCACTCTTTGGGTTCGCAAATGCAACAGCAACTTCAACAGAGTTAGCAACCCTACCATTGGAGAAGGAAGATTTTCTCGCAATGATTACTTCATCTACAGAACCAATCGTACATGGAGTTCATGTCGACAAAATCAAGCCAGAATTCAGACATCTAAGCAGATGGCTCAGCAAACACGTCATTGGAAAATCCAAAGGGATCAATATACTTTCAGAAGAAAATATTTTGCTGATGAGTATAATCTGGGACAACATAGAATTTAATTGGGCAGGTTATATTGTCAATCAATTCAAGAAGCAATATTTAGCTGAATTAGAAAGTATGGCAAAAGCTCAAGCTGAAGGACAAGTAACTGATGGCAGATTCCGACTAAAGAAAACTCTTAGCGGAGTCATTCAGTTTTATTTGGAAAGAATTAAGGAAGGAAAGGAAGCAAGGGAAACTGTGACATCAAAGGAAATCACAGAAACAACTTTCCAAGATGAAGGAAAACGGTCAATTGTGTCTCAGCAGCAAACTGAACACAGAGGGACCAAGCGAAAATCAGTATCCACAGAAGAAAGATCAGTTGTAAGATGCTTGTATCCTGAAATCTCAAGTGAGATAGCACCTCTTGAGGGGAAAAACAACTGACAACTAAAGATACTCAAGAGAATGTCACTACTATTCTTACTTCTCAAACACAACAGCAGTCAGTTCAACAAACGGCACTAGTCTTTGAAGCTGACAAAGTCATAAGGCTGATGAAAATGAAACTTCAACCAGAAGATTTTCGTGATGCCAGCTTACAAACTCAAGAAAATCACTCTTGGGAAATTGGAAGTAAGAGATCTTTACTCTCTTTTTCCTATTAAGGAATTTCTTGACAATTGTTTCAAAAGATTTACTGAATTAGCAAAAAGAAGAGAATCAGGCACATCATCAAAAGACAGTTCTCAGAAAAAGGATGATGATGATCATGATAGGCCAAGAAAAGAAGCTGATGATACTACAGTTCTGCAAACAATCACTCAACCACAACAACCAGTGACACAAACTGTACCACAACAAGAAGCATTGTCAGTTGAAAACCAAACAACTCACAATCGCCAGCGGTGATGAAATCGATACAAGCGATGGTTATTGATACTCGGAACAAGGATCAAGTGGAAGCTACATATGATCCTTCTGATTTTCTATCTAAGGAAGAATTGGCCAAAGTTCATGAAAACTTGAAATTAGTACTCAGTCTATGAGATACACAGAATGGCCTTTTATCAAACATCTCTGGATATCTAGATTATAGAACTAGAACTGATGTTTCGGTTCATGCAAGTCTAGAGATGATTCACAAAGCAAGTTCAAGTTCTGCTTCAGAGATTGTCTTACTCAAACAACATCTTGAAGATTCAACCGCAGTAGATAGAGAAACTCATGCTCAAGCTCATTGGCATATTAATCAGCATATCTACGGGTTAGAAGCTCAACTTAAGAAAGTACTTGATACTCAACGACAAATTTCAGAAGATCAAAAAGCAACCCATGCCCTGGTAGATCAGCTATATGATGCCAAAAAGAGGGAAGCTGAAGAAGAAAAGCTGAAATTACTCAGAGAAATGAAGAGACTTGAAGAAGAACTACAAAGATACAGATCAGATCCTAAATTTTTGAAGAAATAGTTAACTGATGATCAACTTATTGCAAAATACAACCAACCTGGAGATAGAAGAGTTACTCTTACAAAGGATTTGTGGACGCAGTTTATCAAAGACTACAATCCTATCAAAGCCAAGTACAAGGATAGAACATTTGAAGAATCCTTGAACTACTTTTTGTCTGATATTTACTCAAAGCAAAAAATTGCACAACATAAGAAGGTTCGAAGGATTGAAGATAAACTGAAGATCAAAGATAAAGTTGAACAAATGAAAACCGATCTAACAGTAATTTGAAAGATACTATCTGGAAGACTCAAGCTTACCCAAACTAATTCAATGGAGAAGATGGAAAGAAAGTAGTCAAAGTTGACTACAACAAGACCTTTTCAAAAGAAGACTCAAAACTTGAAGAAGACTTTCGCCTTTATGACAAAACAAAAAGATATGATTTGGCTATGCAAAAGTTAAGAAGAAGCTCACTTTAATCATAGATATTTGAACTAAATGCATATATCCAGCTTTTGCTCTTTCTATTGAAAACCGCCTTCAGCTTTTACGTTGTTTCTTATTGTATTGATCTTTAAGCTTTTCTTTTAGGAGAGTTTTGGCATCATCAAAAAGGGGGAAATTGTTGGAAATAAAATTTATGTTTTGATGATAATTCATCTTATTTATTATAATGTTATTTTAACCCCATTTGATGAAGTGCTTTGGCCAAATGTTATAGTGGAAAGCTAAAAGATGTCTAGAACTGAATGTATAAGTTTTATTAGAGTCTGATTTTTGTATAGGTTACATCAGACAAGAACTGTAATTAATAGTGTGTCGTAAAACTGAAAACTGGGAATTAATTAGAAAACTGGAAATCATCAAGACAAACAATCTGACTTGGAATACACCTACTGAAGAAGGTAAGTTCGCTGAGAGTTACAGACTCGGTTAGCTTATCTAGAAGATGGAAGAACTGAGAGACACAGACTCAGTTATTGAAGAATGAAGAACTGAGGGTTCAAACTCGCTTATGAAGATTAAAAGTCGAGATCAGAAAGTTGGACTTCGAGCAAGATTGTGGTGACCTGAACTGACATTATAGATCTTGTATGAAGACCTAAGAATCATAAGGACAATGAATTCTTAGATGATAAATGCATCATGGTGTACTCTGATTAAGTCAATTGTAATCGATAAAAAGCTGAATCGATATATTTGAAGAAGAATAAAATCTCGATTAATGCTCCAAGTCAGTTAGGAAACTGACACATGTTAAACTGACAAGGAAACTCAGTTTTATAAGTCAGCCATCCAACAGACTGAAAGTACAATTGAACGTTGTAAAGAAAAAAATTTCATTGGATGAGTCACAGACACAGCAGGAACGGTCAGAAAATATAACTGATAGGAACCAACTTTACTGTACATTTATGTACAGTTTAGCCCACGATTATCACATTTCTGGCATGATTCGGGTTAGTTTAGACCCTATTTGCAGTATGAAATGAGGTTTTTATTGCACGTCGAGTGACTGTCGGTTTTCCGTAAACTCGATCGTATTTTAGCATTTCATACTCGTTTTTCCCGAGCACCCGTAGTTTGCGGGGTTACACGTTTGTTTGTTGTTTCCATATGGATGCAGGGACTAGGGTGTCTCGAGCCCGGAAGACGAGAATTATTGAGGTTAGATGTGCTCGGGCAAGAACAGAGGTCAAAGGAGGAAAAGAATGAAGTTTTGGGGCCACGAGGGATCCAAACGCACGCTTGGGACCCTTCCAACGTCGCTCCATGTCCCAAATCGGCGTTCTAGGCCCAAACCAAATGCTCCATAATTGCGAGTCGAACGAGTTTCAGCCTTCCAAACGTTGGTTTAAAAATCCTCCAAACGCATGCGTGCGTTCAATCAATCCAAACGCACGTTTGACTTTCCAAACGTATGTTCCAAGCAATCCAAACGCGACGCTTGACTTTCCAAACGTGCGCTCCAAAGTGAAGGACAATGATCCTGCCTAGAAATGAAGCGAAACGCACGCTTGAACCATTCCAACGCGTGCGCTTGAACCTGTCACTTATATAAAAGCGGCTCATTTCTTCACAAAATTAGAGGAAAAGGAGGGGGGAGTAGGTTTTAGGCGATTTGAGGCGATTTTCTTCATCCTTAGGAGTTAGAATTAGTGCTATATATCATTAGAATCCTCTTTCGATCCTCTCTTTGATTGTACAACTTAAATCTTCGATCTCTAACATTTCGATTGTCAAGATTCGATCTTTTGTAAGCACATTTGCCACCTCCTTCAAGTTGAGTAAAGTAAGTATGTTTTCTTGTTATTTTATTGTTGTTGTGATGTTTTTCTCTTGTTTGTATTGTTTACATTTGATTATGAGTAGCTAGATTTGTCGTATGGTCGAACCACGTGAATGCGGGTGAAACACCATTGGAGAGATGAACCGGGAGGTAGTGGAGCGTAATTTAACGCTTTAATCGATAATCCATATCACGAAACTTGTTTTGATTGTTTTAATAGCTTTGAATGATATTGACAAAATTGTTCATTGTTGCACACACGTTAGCTTATAAATGTATGTTGCGGTGACGTGTGGGAACGGGTTTCGGGACCGTAGAAGTTTTGGGTTTGAAAGGTAGTCCGACACCTACCCATGTACTAGGTTGACGCCTAGTCATCAAGTCCAGCCCAATACGGGGTTTGACCTATGAGTTTTGTTAGACGGCATGGTAGAGTAAGGCACACTCCGGGGTAATCTTTCGAGGTAAAGTAATCCGTTGGATCGTAGTTCGCCATACCTCTTTTAATTGTTTAGAATTCGAGTAGTGTAATCTTTCTTTTATGCAGATAGTATAACTTCATATCTATCTGCTTGACTCAAATCGAGTGCTAAGTCAACTGTGGTACTCAAAACCAATCTCTCGTGGGTTCGACCTCGACTCCTAAAGCACTATCCTACAATCGACCCGGTCCACCGCCGTTAGAAAGTAGATTTTGCTAAGGTTTCGAAGTTTTTACTTGTTTAACGGACCGTAGAAAATCCGCTTATCAAGTTGGCGCCGTTGCCGGGGATTGGTAACGCTTTGATATCACAAAAGTTGACCGAAAGGTTGGGCTTAGGTCGTTTTCTTTTATTGTTTTCTTGTTATTTGATTTGACTTGCAGTGTATGACCCGGAGTTCTAGGGCGCCTCTAGAGCCTTTTTACCCGGAGATTGATAGGCACGCAAGCCAATTGAGGAAGAGATCGTCTACCTCGGTTTCAGACACCGTGGACGGACAAGAAGCTTCAGATTCTTCTTCAGAGGAAGAAAGTATGACAACCAGCGGAAGAGATAGGTTGAATGGTGATGATATATCTCAAGTTGGAGGATTGGGCCATCTAAACACCCCTCCTCCACGTGAAAGAAATCCTCCTTTGGTTGCAAGGATAGATGGGAGAAATTTGTTCGATCCCGCCTTGGAAGGGAATGTACAGCTTCAACAACAAGCACTGGGTCAGGACAATCAGCACTTACTTGATTGGTTCAACAATTAGCGGCACGTAATCGCCTTTCTTCAAGCTAATCGAAATAACGCGAATCAACAAAGAATGAATGACCCACCCGCCAACCAAGGGTTTGTTTCAATGGAGAGATTATGTGGTTACTCCATATCAAGGGATCGCCACAATCCGATCGAATTCCCGCTATCCATGCTAACAACATGGAACCGAAGCAAAATGTCATAAATCTTATCAGTGAGAATGCGGTTTTCTATGGGCAAAGGAATGAGGATCCTAATGAGTTTCTGGACAATTACTTACAAATAATCTCGACATTGAAGTATAATGGAGTGACCGAGGAGGCACTCAAGTTGATGATGTTTCAGTTTGCTTTGAGAGGGGCTGCAAAGACATGGTTTAATACCCTACCACATGGCTCTCTATCTACTTGGGCGGAAGTCGCCGATGTTTTTCTGAAAAAATATTTTCCTCCGGCAAAGATTGAAGATTTGAAGCATGAAATTCATAATTTTAGTGGAAGAAAAGGAGAAACAATGAAAGAGACCGTTGAGAGGTTTAGGGCTTTGTTGAAGAAGTGCCCTCCCCATAATTTGAGTACGGTTGAGCAAGTTATGGGCAACAGCAGAGTTTGGGTGGGCAAGCGAATCCAAATAATCAGTGGGGTAATAATCCAAGCTCGCAGGCTCCACCATACTATCAAGATTTTGAATCATCAATGGGACTTGGCATGGAAGAAGAGATGCAACCGAATTATGTAAGTTACATTGGAAATAATTCTGGAGGGAATTGGAATCAGGGCAACAACAACCAAGGAAGCTAGAATCACAACAATTCTGGGAATAATGGAAGGAACCAGAATTTTGGGAATTCATGGAACAACAACCAGCAAGGCCAAAATTGGAACCAAGGAAATCAAGGTGGCCAAGGGAATTGGGACCGAGGCAACCGAGGGTGGAACCAAAATAATCAAGGCCAAGGCAACCGAGGTTGGAATCAGAATAGAGAGCAAGGGAACCATCAGAATTTCCAAGGTGGTTGGAGAGAGAATAATCAAGGTAGTTGGGGTCGACAACATCAAAACTCCAACGACCAAGGTTATGAAAGCCAAAATCAAAATTCAAGTAATCAGAGTTGGGGTCAGAATCGACAAGGACAATGGGGCAATAATCAGAATAGAGATAATGGGAGTCGAGAGCAAGGGCAACAAGGCAAAGAACCAAGAGAATACTCAACAAGTTTGGAAATCAAAATTCGAGACTTACCAACATCCGAATGCCCATAAGCAAAACAGCTCCAATAATCAACAAGGGGTAGTCCGGGAAGTCAAAGGAAGTCTTCGGAAGAAGGCCTTGATCGCTTGAATAAGCTTGTGATTGAACAGAGCGCCATACGGAATTTGGAGATTCGGATGGGCCATTGACCAAGAATAGATCTCAACCGCCTTTGAGTACGGGGCTACCTAGTAACACGGAGAGGAACCCCAAGGAATCTAAAGATGTTTGTGCGGTAGTCACCCGGAGTGGTAAAGAGACGGGTCAACAAGGTCGAGAACTTGAGAAGATGGTGCCAAACTCCGAGAAAGAGAAATTTTGTGATTACAAAGGGCCGTTGGGTGAGCAAGAAGGTTTTGATGAGGATGTTGAGAAAAGGGCTGAAAAAGAGAGAATCTCGAGGTTGGAAAGGGAAGTGGAAGAATACAAGCGAAAGTGGGAAGAAGCGGCGAGGCCAAAGTCGGATACGATAATCATTGATGTGAAGGAAGAAGAGCCATCACCACCACTCAGGCCTAAAGGTAGTAAAGGTAAAATTCCCCCTCCTCCCCCGGGTTTTGACGTGACCACTTTACCATTTCCTCCCAAAACAACTAAAAAGGAGGTCTTGACCCAAAGTCAAGCCAAATTTTTGGAAATGTTGAGGAAATTTGAAGTGACCATGCCAATGTTGGATATCATTGCTAACATCCCATCATATTTCAAGTTTTTAAAGAATATGCTTTCAAGTAAAGAGAAAATGCAACAGATGGTCCAGTTGAGTTATGAATGTTCCGCCATTTTTGAGAATAAAATCCCTCCCAAAATTCAAGATAGGGGCAGTTTTACTATCCCAATAACCATAGGAGAGACTGTTTTCAAAAATGTGCTTTGCGATTTGGGGGCATCGGTTAGTTTGATACCAAAGTCAGTCTATGATAAGCTGGGCCTAAGGAGATTAGAACCAACGGGCATGACTTTGCAAATGGCGGATAGGTCAGTTAGGACACCGCTAGGAGTAGCCGAGGATGTGTTGGTTCAAGTCGATAAATTTGTGTTTCCAGTTGATTTTGTGGTTCTTGATATGGACTCTGATTCTAAGACACCTCTTTTGTTAGGTCGGCCTTTCCTAAATACTGGGGAGACCTTGATAGACGTTAAGAGGGGGGATATAATTTTAAGAGTTGGTCAAGATAGTGTTAAGATTAATGTTTACAAAACCATGAAACACCCTGAGAATGAGATGAATGATTGTTTCTCGATAGATGTTATCCACCCGTGTGTTGTGGAGAATGTGAATTTGCAGGGGCACAAGGAACCACTGGAGAAATGTTTGATGAAATCATGCAAGGTGACCGACGACACCGGGTGATGCGAGTTTATGCCATGCATCTCGAGGCGGGAGAGTTCATAGAAGCCACCGACTAAGAAAGCCGGATCTCGGTTCGCGGAGGATATGCCAAGGCCATCCATCGAGGAACCACCGACAGATTTGGAGTTGAAACCGCTTCCTCAACACCTCAAATATGTTTTCCTTGAAGGTAGTGATTTACTTCCAGTTATTATATCTGCTTCACTAACACCTTGCGCAGAAGTAAAGCTAGTTCAAGTATTGAAGAAGAGAAACGAGCTTTTGGATGGAAAATGGTGGATATCAAGGGGATTAGTGCCGACATATGTAAGCACAAAATCATCCTCGAGGATGGGGCGAGACCGAGGCGTCAACCGCAAAGGAGACTGAACCCGCATTTACTGGAAGTGGTAAGAAAGGAAGTGGTGAAAATGTTGACGTTGGGCATCATCTACCCCATCTCGGACAGTGAGTGGGTGAGTCCCACACAGGTGGTACCTAAGAAGGGCGGCATTACAGTGCTAACAAATGAGCAAGGTGAGTCTTTTTTATGCAGACGCCTTCATCGGTCATCGAGTCTGCATTGATTTTCGTGATGTTGAATGAAAAGACTAGGAAGGATCATTTCCCACTCCCGCTTGTTGATCAAGAGTTAGATAAGCTTGCCGGGTCATGCATTTTATTGTTTTCTCGATGGATTTAGTGGTTATTATCGATTCACATCGATGTCAATGACCAAGAAAAGACCACGCTTACTTGTCCCTATGGCACTTTTGCATTTCAAAGAATGCCTTTCGGGTTGTGTAACGCACCCGCGACATTCCGTAGATGCATGCTTGCCATTTTTGCTGATTTGATTGATAAGTGTATGGCGGTGTTTATGGATGATTTTACGCTTTGAGGACGCTTTTGATGCATGCTTGGCTAATATAGATAGGGTACTCAGCTAGGTGTGAGGAGACCGATTTGATTTTGAACCGGGAGAAGTGTCATTTTATGTGTGACCGAGGGAATTGTCCTAGGTCATAAGGTTTCAGCTGAGGGAATAGAGGTTGATAGGGCTAAGGTAGATGCTATTTCTAAGTTGCCTATGCCTACTAATTTGAAATCGTTAAGATCTTTCTTGGGACATGCGGGGTTTTATCGTAGATTTATCCCTAAGTTTGCCCAAAAGGCTACACCTCTTACCTCTAGATTGAAGAAGGGAGTAAATGTGACTTTTGATGACGAGTGTGTGGAAGCTTTCGAGGAGATTAAGAAGCTTTTGACTGAGGCTCCGATTTTGATAGCTCCAAATTGGGAGCAAGAGTTTGAGGTCATGTGCGATGCTAGCGATTTGGCGGTAGGGGCAGTGTTAGGACAAAAGGTGGATAAGTTGTTTCGACCGATTTACTATGCAAGTCACACCTTGAATCCGGCTCAACAGAACTACACCACGACTGAGAAAGAATTGTTGGCAGTAGTTTTTGCTTTCGACAAGTTTAGATCCTATCTGGTGGGACCTAAAGTGATCGTCCATACGGACCACTCCGCATTGCAATATTTGTTCGCTAAGAAGGATGCGAAACCGCGTTTGTTGAGATGGATCTTGCTCCTTCAAGAGTTTGATGTGGAAATTAGAAACCGTAAAGGTTGTGAGAATGTGGTAGCCGATCATCTTAGTCGGATTGAGCGATTGAGGGTGACGAATCGAAAAGGGTTGAAATAGATGACTCGCTCCCGGATGAGCGACTTTTTGTTGTGGACACTATGTTACCGGAAAACGAGGGAATTTTCTCAAGAAAGGAAAGGAGGGAGCTCCGTGGTTTGCACCGATAGTGAATTACCTGGAAAGTGGATTTATCGAGTCGGAGTTAGACGAGAATCAGAGGAGGAAGTTAGTGAGTGAGGCTAGATACTTCGCTTTGGGAGGATCCTACTTGTTTCGATTGTGTGTTGATGGCATTCGAGGAGATGTATAATCGAGGCGAGAGATTGAGCGTGTTATCCTTTTGCCATGATAGGAGGCCGGGGCCATTTCTCAGACAAAGGATCGCATTGAAGGTTTTGCAAAGCGGGCTTTATTGGCCGACAATTTTAAGGATGCCTATGCTTATGTAAAACCTGTGACGCGTGTCAACGTCGGGAGAATTTCTAAGAAAAATGAGATGCCTCAACGACCTATCATTGTTTGTGAGGTTTTCGACGCTTTGGGGAATAGACTTTGTGGGACCCTATCCTTCTTCTTTTGGCAACAAGTTCATTTTGGTAGCTTGTGATTACGTCTCGAAGTGGGTAGAAGCGATTGCAACCCCCACTAATGACAGACACGTGGTCATTAAGTTTCTAAAAAGTTCATTTTCACACGGTTTGGAGTACCTAGAACTATCATTTCTGACAATGGCACTCATTTTGCGAATAGAGACTTAGATAAGCTACTTCTTAAGTATGAGGTGACTCATAAGTTGGGAACGGCCTATCACCCTCAAACGAGTGGCCAAGTGGAGGTTTCAAACCGAGGTATTAAAAGGATTCTTGAACGAATCTGCTGATAGAAATTCTAAGAGTTGGTCTAAAAAGTTGGATGACGCTCTTTGGGCTCACAGAACCGCATTCAAGACTCCAATTGGTATGTCGCCGTACATGATCGTCTTTGGAAAAACGTGTCATTTACCAGTGGAAGTTGAGCATAGAGCGCATTGGGCTATTAAAGAGTTAAATATGGACGAGACTCTTAGTGGAGAGAGAAGGATGGTTCAGTTAGTTGAATTGGAGGAGTTTCGACTACGAGCCTATGATTGTTCGGCAAGATACAAAGAGAAACCAAGCTTCTCCACGATCAATTGATAAAGCCAAAGAAGTTTGAGGTAGGAGATGAGGTTCTGCTTGTATGATACTCGCTTGCATCTTTTCCCGGAAAGTTGAAGTCTCGATGGTCGGGACCTTACACAGCTTGAGAGGATTTTTGACTCGTGGCTGTAGAAATAAAGCACCCCAAGCATGGGACTTCAATCACAAATGGCCTTCGCTTTGAAGAAGTATGAAAAGTTACCGCTTTGATGAAGCTCTCGAAGTGGTGATTTTGGAGGATCCTAAGATAGAGGAAGCCAAGTGTTTAGTCCCGTCATGGACTCCAATGCATGACATTTTCACCTTATAACTCACCGCTCGCTTTCTTTCTACACCTCGCTTTCCTCGCCCGTATCGGTGGTATAATTTTGAAAAAACCGATATAGTATAAGTCATCTTTGTCGAGCCAACGACGTAAAACAAAGGCGCTAGGTGGGAGGCAACCCACCCGCTTTCTCCGCTTTGCTTGTTTTGCGGTGGTTTTATTGCTACTTTCTTTTGCCTCTGCTGTTTTAGCCATAAGGCACGTGACTTTTCATCTTTTCATGCCTCATGTGACTTGTCTTGGATTTGTGGATTTTGTGTTGGGCACGCGTTTGGACGTGATTGGTTGTTTTGTATGTTTGATTCATATTTAACTATCTTTGTGACATACTTGTTCAAGTTTTCTGACGTGACGAGGTCGTTCTTTTTATTACCCCCGGAATTCCCCTATAGTATTTGCTTTGGCACGTGGACCATGTCCCGTGCATGTATTTCTTGGATGTTTTTCAATGACTAGGGATTCGGGATGGACTACTTTCATGACCGTTACGGGACTTGATCGCGCCGTTTTGCCGGGCTCATAAGCTAAGTCTTTCTTTTTCCTTCTCGTTCACACACCGAGGACGGTGCTTCACTTAAAAAAGGGGGAGACGACTTAGCTTATTCGCTTGTTCTTAAAAGTATTATGCCGTGATGTGATAAACTTGGTTTTTACTCGTTTCCGAGTCGATTTTTAGGCCGTTTTTTCAAATTTTTCCAAGATTTTAACACCACGTTATATGCATGCTGTTCACAATTGAGTGGTGAAAGGTCTTTAGTTTTGTGAATGTCTCACAGTGAGTCTATATTGTCATGATACGGAACACTTTTTAGTACACGTTTGACGACGTTTTTGCTTATCACGATTACTTTACACACTTGTACCCCTAGTTTCGAGGCGAAATAGAAGGATTGGCCTTGGTAGGAACACGGGATGACAGTTCTGGCGTTCTTTTTGACCCTACTTTAGCCAAATAAGCCTGAGCCGAATGTTTGACCTTCGTAGCCCCTCTCAGCCTTGATAGAATGGTCCGACCACCATTCGCTTTATAGCCATTTCGTTACTTAGTCAGAAACCTACCCTTGAGCCTTATTTTGGTCACATTCCCTTCATTTGACCCTACGAGTGGACTTAGTCTCTTGTTAAACCACACTTGCCAAGGCAAGTGTGGGGTGGGGGGAGATGTTGTTTTTGAGTCGGGTTGTTGTTTCCTCGCTTTTAGAGCTATAAGAAGGAGGAGCTCGAGTGATCTTTTAGGCCTTTGGTTCAAAGAAAAAAAAAATGAAGTGAAATAAAAGTTTGAATAAAGTGAATAAGTGTTGAGTCAAAAAGAAAAGCCTTGTGCGGACGTGTATTGTTTGTCTATATAATGTTGAGTTTGGAAGTTGTTTTGATTTGTTTGATGATCGGAGGAGTTTGGTGTTGATTTGTATGGTTGCAAGGAGGAGATACACTTGTTGATTTGGTTCACTCGTATGTTTTCTTCTCCAGCTCCCAAATTATCCTTTCGGTTAGCCCTCTCCCGAGCCTAACGTTATAACCATTCAAGTCCTGCTGGACCGTGTTTAACTTTGGTTAATCCCGATTAGTGGAGATTCTAGGAAGGGCAGGATTGTGTAAAGTCATTTGTCCGGTATTCCAAGCCGGAAATCGTATTAAGCACAAGTCGCCGCCACTCAACACACACTCACTCCGTGTCACGATCTGGTAGAGTCAAGGTAATACATTCACTTAGTTAAATTCCTTTTACCTCGATATTTTGAAACACATGCATGTACCGTAAAGTTGATTCCTTGGTATTGTTTGAACGCCTATTTTACTCGAGGCGAGTAAAGGCTAAGTGTGGGGTGGTGATAGGAACCAACTTTATCGTACATTTATGTACGCTTTAGCCCACGATTATCACATTTCGGCATGATTCGGGTTAGTTTAGACCTATTTGGAGTATGAAATGAGGTTTTTATTGCACGCTTGAGTGATCAGCCGGTTTTCCGTAAACTCGATCGTATTTTAGCATTTCATACTGCTTTTCCCGAGCACCCGTAGTTTGCGGGTTACACGCTTGTTTGTTGTTTCCATATGGATGCAGGACTAGGGTGTCTCGAGAGCCCGGAAGACGAGAATTATTGAGGTTAGATGTGCTCGGGGCAAGAACAGAGGTCAAAGGAGGAAAAGAATGAAGTTTTGGGGCCACGAGGGATCCAAACGCACGTTTGGACCCTTCCAACATGCGTTCCATGTCCCAAATCGGGCGTTCTAGGCCCAAACCAGCGTGCTCCATAATTGCCGAGTCGAACAGAGTTTCAGCCTTCCAAACGCCGGTTTAAAACTCCTCCAAACGTATGCTCCAATCAATCCAAACGCACGCTTGACTTTCCAAACGCGTGCTCAAGCAATCCAAACGCACGCTTGACTTTCCAAACGTATGCGTTCCAAAGTGAAGGACAGTCAGATCCTGCCCAGAAATGAAGCTAAACGCACGTTTGAACCATTCCAAACGTGCGTTTGAACTGTCAGCCTATAAAAAGCAGCTCATTTCTTCACAGCCGCAGGGAAAAGGAGGGGGGAGTAGGTTTTAGGCGATTTGAGGCGATTTTCTTCATCCTTAGGAGTTAGAATTAGTGCTATATATCATTAGAATCCTCTTTTGATCCTCTCTTTGATTGTACAACTTAAATCTTCGATCTCTAACATTTCGATTGTCAAGATTCGATCTTTTGTAAGCACATTTGCCACCTCCTTCAAGTTGAGTAAAGTAAGTATGTTTTCTTGTTATTTTATTGTTGTTGTGATGTTTTTCTCTTGTTTGTATTGTTTACATTTGATTATGAGTAGCTAGATTTGTCGTATGGTCGAACCACGTGAAATGCGGGTGAAACACCATTGGAGAGATGAACCGGGAGGTAGTGGAGCGCGTAATTTAACGTTTTAATCGATAATCCATATCACGAAACTTGTTTTGATTGTTTTAATAGCTTTGAATGATATTGACAACATTGTTCATTGTTGCACACACGTTAGCTTATAAATGTATGTTGCGGTGACGTGTGGGAACGGGGTTTCGGGACCGTAGAAGTTTTGGGTTTGAAAGGTAGTCTGACACCTACCCGTGTACTAGGTTGACGCCCTGTGACATCAAGTCCGGCCTCCAATACGGGGTTTGACCTATGAGTTTTCGTTAGACGGCATGGTAGAGTAAGGCACACTCCCGGGGTAATCTTTCTGAGGGTAAAGTAATCCGTTGGATCGTAGTTCGGCCATACCTCTTTTAATTGTTTAGAATTCCGAGTAGTGTAATCTTTCTTTTATGCGAGAGTATAACTTCATATCTATCTGCTTGACTCGAATCGAGTGCTAAGTCAACTGTGGTACTCAAAAACAATCTCTGTGGGTTCGACCTCGGACTCCTAAAGCACTATCCTACAATCGACCCAGTCCACTGCCGGTTAGAAAGTAGATTTTGCTAAGGTTTCGAGTTTTTACTTGTTTAACCGGACCGTAGAAAATCCGCTTATCAATAACCGTTGTGAGATATACAATTCAAATCGAAGCCAGATGAACGTTGGACTTCACACTATAAATAGAAGACCTTGCACCAACAACAACATATATAGAACAGAGCATATACAAGAATTAACAAGCAATTTGTGCACTCTATTTTAATTGTTATCATCACTGAACTACAACAAGATCATATCTAGTATTTCTTCAAGTGTTCAAAACTACAAAGGATTTATCAAAAATTCAACACTCTGAAGAACCACAAACAAGAATCAATTTATTGATTCTCAGCCTAACTTTGATTCTATTTCAAAGGTTTAGACTGTGAAGCAAACCGGGAAGGTTTTGTCAAGGACAGTTGTGACAAGCAGTCGGGTAGACTGTGTTTGTGGTGGTAGCTGGTGAAGAGGCAATCCTACCTCTAAGGACCAAAGTGGTTCAAGCATTTGGAGAGCAAAGAATTCTACCTGTTCTACAATTGTTTAGATAGTGAAGCTAGAGTTTAGCCAAGGACTATTGTTTAGGACTTTTTGTAACAGTTCACCTCAAGAAGTTCTAGTGGAATTTTCCTCCGCACCACAGGGGAAGAGAGGACGTACAGGATTACACCACCTGGAACCTTTATAACATCTGCCTTACTTACTTATTATTTATTTACAGCATTGTGATACTTGATTGTTACACATCTCACAAATACAAATCGACATTCACTGAATTGATTCCACAACACTCAGTTTTCATAACAGAACAACAAGATCAATATAAAGGCTAAAATCATATCCGCTGCCGGTTGACTCAGTTCAGCTAAAGTCAGTTTTGATTTAATCTCAGCTTAGTCAGCTCAACTCCACACAAGTTCTATCTGAATCCTAATCTGTTTAAAATTCATTTTTTGGTGACAAGTTTATTCACCCCCCCTCTAAACTTGTGTTAGCCTTTCCAAGGGACCAACACCCTGATTCCTTAGCATCTGCAGTAATCGGTTTACAGTAGCTTGGTCGAATTCTGGTTTGACGTTCTGGGCATTCTATCCTCCCATGTTCTGTCCAATCCCTGTTCTCTGATTATATTATAGGGTAACCAATTCTTTGTAACAACAGTGTCGTCTCCCCCAACCGTTTCTACACGAGTATCTCTCAGTGGAGTTTGCAACGGCAGTGTTGCATTACCACCAATAGTGTTCGAGGTTTGCCCTTGTGCATTATGTTCAATGAAGGGATCAATGCTATCTCTACCATTCGTTAGACCATCTATTTCTTCAGAGGAATCTGAGACATAGCTTTCTACTGCCCCTTCTTCTTCAAACAGAGGATTCGGACTAGCAATCAGGATCTCTCTTCGGCGTTGACTGTTTCTGTGGCATGCAAAAGCTTCAATCTCCTCAATCGGATCGATAAGAGGTTGTTTTGAACTTCGGGTCATGCACTGTAAAAAAGGAAACAACAAGAAAATGAAATAAAAATGACCTAAGCCCAAGCTTTCGGTCAACTTAAAAGATAATAGACGTTACTCCCCTGCAACAGCGCCAAAATTCTTGATAGCAAAATACTTAACAACTAACTTTCACCGACAGAGTATCGGGTCAACGGGAGTATAGTGGTGACAAGGTCGAATCCACAAGGAGCAATGTCTAAGTACCAAAGCTAACGTAGAACTTAGTTCAGGCCAAAATGATGGAGGAAGATATTGTACTAATGTAGAAATAAAGATTTTACTAACAAGTTTACTTTTAGGTATTAAAGGGTATAGCCGAACTATGATCCCACGAGTTACTTTTACCCCTTACGAAGGACTTAACAGGGAGCGTGTCTTAACCGACCTACCTATCCAATTTAGTTAACGACATCCACGGGTTCCAACTCCTAATTCTAGTGATTAGACTGAACAACTCGATCTAACCACCCTATGTGAAGTTAATTAATTCTCCCTTTAGAAAACTGATTAACCTAACATGATTACACTCTAGAGTTGCTCGAACAACGATGACAAATCTCTGTATTGGAAACGGTCCTAACAACTAGGCCGAATCTATGCAACGATCCCAACACCCTTTTCCCACATCTCACCGCAAAATGCATCTATAAGTTCGTTGTGTGTGAGTGAACTAGGTAGCTACTCTAATTCAAAGCTGTTATAATAATTTTTAGGACGTGGATTAATCGTTTAAACATGATATTACGCACTACACAACTCCCTATCTCATCCCCCTTAGGGTTTTCACTCGCTTTCACATAATTTGGCTACACAATGGATTAGCTACTCATGATTATGCTAGAAACAGAATTAAAACAGAGGACAATAAATAAAAGAGAAATCATTACCATAAAAATTGCCAGAAATCTGATCCACAAAATATCGAAGTAAAAAGTAATCTAAAAGTTGAAACATTGGAATTGTAATGGAAAACTAATCTATAGAAAGTGTTTAAAATCAACGGGTGTTCTCTAGAAAATCGACGGATCAAAGTATGATCAACCTAGACTAAAACTGCAGAGAAATGGCCCAAAAAGTATCGGAAGTCGGCCAAGGTTGTCAAAGTACTGAATGAGCTGCGTATTTATAGTGTAGGGTTGATTTTTGCTTCTGTCGAGGGCAAACGAGCGTTTGCCTCATGGTGGACGCTCGTTCGCCTGGTGATCCTGATGACGTCTAGGGTTTATTCTTCAATGAACGAGCGTATGTGCTTCCATGAACACTTGTTTGTCATATATGAGCTTTTTTGAATTTGGGCTGAACCCATCCAAACGCTCGTTTGAGGGTAATTTGGACGCTCGTTCGTCATTTACAAGAAACTTCTTGTATCAAATGACAATTTGACAAACGCTGCTCGAATATGGCCAAATGCTCATTTGTATGGTCACATATTCTCACTGAAAGGCGCATAAATGAACATTCACTCTAGGGCAAACGCCTTGGCCTAAATCCACTCCAAACTTGCATTTTCTCCACTTTCATGCTACGCTCACGCTTGAACACGCTTCTCAATCCAAAACATCGCCTTCCGGGTCCTCGAGTCACCTAAGTCCTGCAATAACATATCCGAACAAACACCATGCGTAATTCTGCAATACAAAAGTGCTCGGAAAAGAGATAAATATCATTAAAAATGCGGAGTTTACTATCGACATGACAGTTTTACCCCCCGTGTGTATAGCTCACGATATTACTCTTAAACAAGTCTAGAACTACCCAAAACATGTCAATAAAGTGATAAACGGAGGTTAAACCGCACACCAAAGTACAGTAAAGTTGACTCCCATCATACATCCAACATGAATTACATGTTGATCGATTTTTTTATTTTAATTTGTTTTTTGTTTTTTGTTTTTTGTTTTTTTATAATAAATTTTAATTTCTATTATATGTAAATTCAATGCATATTATTTTTAAAAATAAATGGTTGTGTGTGCATTATGCATGGTTTCGGGTCGTCTATATCTATACTACATAGTACATATAACATGCATGGTTATGGAAAATATACAAATTTTCAAGCAAATTTTTTAACTTATCGATTTTATTTTCATTTTCTTAAGATTGTTCAAAGTTTTTTTCTTTTCAAAAGGGTCTTTATTGCTACCACAGTTAATCTATCGTGTATCGTATCATCTGTGAACCATAATCGAATTGACCATATCAGGATTGAAAGTGCGGGAAGTCGCATGTTGCTCCATACATTCGACTTTCACACGGTCGATTCTGTAAAAATTATGTGGTGCATCGGCATGTGTGGAACAATGAATAGATCAAATGTGGTGACAATAATAGCCCATTTTAAAATTGTAGTTTTTTTTTCAAAGAAATGGAGCATTGGGATATGTTGGAAGGACAAAAAAAATTAGAGTTTAGTTTGATGTTTTTATGGTGTAGCATTTTCAGGATTTATGATGGTGTTGGGTGGGTGGGTGGCCTCACTACAAGAAAAACAGTTTTAATGACGGGAATTATCGCCATTATGCCATTTTCTTGTCATTAAAGACTTCTATTGATGAGAAATCCTCTCATGACCCCGCCATAGTTGCCCTTCTAGTTAAAGCATTCAATGACGAAACCCGCCGTCATGAAAAATGTCAAGGATTTAATGACGAGATTAGACTCTCATTAAAAATATTTCAAGTGACGAGTAATTTCCTTATTATTATACGATTTGCCTCTCATTAGGACTAAAGTAGAATATTACTTTCTACCCGTTAATGACGGATATTACCTTCATTAATAAGTGGAAACCCACTCATTAATTATCAACAAAAGACATGTAATGACCGGGTTTACCGTCACAAAAGCTACATTAATGACGATAAAATTTGTTGTTATGATACAATCTCACCCTCATTAAATCATGCTTTCTATATATACCCATATGGTCATTATGAACAACTATTAAAATATTAATTAAAACATTTAAATACATCCCTGCTGTAGTCTATGCAAAATATACATAGTTGCAACAATAAGGATTCATATATCCTAAATATACATAATAGTAGAGTTGTTTCAAGAGATTTAAAAAGATTAGTTGTTACATGGATGCATAATGATAGGATTTTCTAATCTAGCATCCCCAAAATACAAATATCTAACAACCATAAATGTCGGCCATCTTGTAAGAGTGGGCCAATGGACACTACTTTTTGAATTTCCAGGGTCAAGGCCATTCTACAGCACTAAAAAATACAAGGATACTAGAATAAAATTTTACTAATTTTTGTGAAGCAAACTGAATAATGTTTTATTGATATTCTTAAGAACAAAAGGATGCTCACCAACACATTTTTAGGATATCAGAGGAGAAAAATAGAGAGGGTGGACATGAGTAACAAAAGAGATTTGCTAATCCACCAATGCTGCCAAAACCAGTCTTCTATTAAACCAAGATGATGTACTCCCTCATACCATATCCTTGATAGAAAGTCACCTGCAAAATATTTAGTCATTTTTCTCTTGTAGTAGTTACCAAAATTTATTGACACCAGCCAAAAACACATGTACATCATATAAAAGTATCATTTCAAAAAAGACTGCACACAAAAAAATGATAAATGCACAGAAAAATTTATTTTCAGGAAAGCATTATAAAAACAGTAAGAAAGCACAGTACAAAAAACATATGTTACAAACTGCATTCGCTTCATAAAGAATTACATTATAGTTGAAAAAATAACCCACAAAGGATGTTACGGATGATGACCTCAACCAACTTTAAACATTCTTCATGTTTCCTCAAAAACTACACTTTTTGAATCATGAAATTTTGATCATTTTCAAAATCTAAAAAATCTGTACACCCTTCTAAGAATTTGTCTAGCATCAAATTCTTGGATACACATTTAATATATTTAGGCATTAACACATCTAGGTCAATGAAACAGGACACTACCAAGTTGACTAAACAGATATGCTGTAGGTATACTCTTAACATAACTGGGCATAAAAAGATTGAACACACAAACAACATTGTCAAACTTTCACATAAAGCATAAAATGGGTTATCAGGACAAATAACTAACCACATAAGCAAAACAAGTAGGCTCACTGATCATAGACAGAACCCTTGTCTAAATACCATTAGGTAGATAGATAGATTGACAATTTCAAAAGACACCATACAAGACTAAGACATAATAAAATATTCTCATAACACCTAAAGACCATGTAAGGTGACTGATACCAATAACTTGAATCAAATAACAACGAGCAAAATAGAGAATAAAACTTGATGCATAACTTGAGCATAAACTCAGCAATTCATTCAGATGAAATGACATGGACATAAGGATAAGCCGAAAACACTTAAAAGTTAATGTCCAAAAACACTAACCATGCAGGACCAAAAGACAGAATGATTTCAACACAACTTGCATATAAACGATACTTAAAGTAGAACTGACTTAATTCTAATGCAAGCTCTAACAAATAAACTTGAATGAAAACAAACAGCTAGCAAACAACTAAGAACTCAGAACCTGATAACAACATACTCCAAGTACTGGAGGACTTTGAACTCATGTCGGAGCCTAAAGTCTACAAAAATGCATTCGTAATTAAATTAAAAGAATAAGCCACATACATTAATCAACACAGGAGATCCAAATGTCGATGCTACATCAAGTAGTATCTAAATAGTTTAAAAAGCATAAGAGGAACTTACAAGGTACAAAATATGTTACCTTAGTAGTAGGAAAAGCTGTATCAGATTCAGCTTAAAATAAAGCTCAACATCATTTGAAAACACGTCCCCAGCTGAAACAGGACATTCATCTTCTTCGTAGTGCATTTCAGGTTTCATTTAACTACAAGGCATGTTATAAGCTAAATCAGCAAATACCAAAAAGTGTAAGGTCAAATGTGTGCACATAACTAGTTATTTAAGTCAATTAAACCTTTGAAATGACCATAAAACATTAGAAAAGCTGCTGAAATGCATAGTGAATGTCCCTATTTTATCCCATTGCATGATTCTTGTTCATCAGCGTGCGCTTACCAAAATAGCTGTTATTCCAAAGTTCTTCTTGCAATTACACAATTGGACTGCTAAATTCTTTATATTAACTTCACACCTTTTTTTATTAATATCAACATGAATTCAAGTTATAAGAAGATTGAACATTTACACAACAAATTTCTATAAAATCTCTCATGTACCGGATCAATAAGCATATAACTTACACACAAAAACGACAAGAGAGACAATGTAGCATTTTTATTGACTACATGCATTAAAGAATCCTGATTTCAGTGATTGCCCAAGATTTTATTCAAGTAGTTAATACCATGTCTTTGTTGGAAATATAAGGTATGTGTAAATGGCAGACAATACATAAAAAAAAACTTATTTATATGTAAATATGATAGATCCCACGATTGACCTAATAATGAAATTGCAAATAGTTTTTTCACTTGATTTATAGCGGTCATTACACCCCCTCATCCATATGGCTCACTTACTATTATTCACTATGTCACATGCCGATTGACGCAAAAGAGAAAGCAACACACCTTGACTCGGAGGCAAGGATTCATCATCAATACATATCAAATCCACCAAGACAATGAGAAGATGCAAACAAGCAAATTTATTTGCATCCAAAGTTAAGGGTGCGTTTGGACAAGGTATATTTCACTTTTTTCGTATTCTACTTAATATTAACCGTTATTTGTACAAATTGTAATTTCATTGTTTTCTTTTATTATTATTATTATTTGTCTAAACGAGTGAAATTTTGATATTTTCCGTGCATCGCACACCCCCAACTCTATTCCCAAATTTTCCTCGATCCCAGTGGGAATATTGTAACGTTCTCCGTGCATCGCACAGGTTTCATACTAGTATATATATATATATATATATATATAATTCTTTAATCCATAATTAGAATGAATGCAATATTTCATTTTCGCAAAATGACATGTCTGCCCTTTCCCGAAAATCAGAATATTATAGTTTTTCATTTGGTATCTGTAACACCCTAAATTTTCAAGAAGGATACAAGGGTATTTGGTTTTATTAATTTTAACCTAATTACTATTTACCCTAATTAATTAATTAAAATGGATTTAATTAATAGTTAATAGGAATTAATTAAATGGAATTAATTACTTTTCTATAAATACAATTCTTCACTCCATAAAACACACACACGGCATTATTATCTAAAAAGATGGGGAAACAAAACATTCTGAATGTCCGGGAGAAAACGGAAGCGAAAGAAAGAAACTTCATCCAACCGGTTGATCCGTAGGATTTCGGGCGTACTCACGGTACAAGGAAGTAATCGTCTCGCCACAAAGAATGTTTCCACACCAACAATTCACAATTCCGTAAGTTTCCATCTTTTAGGTTCTTGAAATCCCAATCGCTTCTTGTTAAAAGTATGAGTTTCAAATGTGTAAGAAGAGGTAATAACCATAGTATATCGCTTTTGATTGTTCGTAGCGGTTGGGGAATTGAAAATTTCAAGTTGTTTTGCTTTTAAATTGCTTTCGGATCGATTTTATTCGCAATTAAGGTAAAGGGTGTTCATAAACGGATTTGGGTGTTTTTGGTTATGTTTGATGTTCTGAAATAGCAGGTCGTGGGTTGGAATAGGGTTGGGAAATCGTTACGAAGGAGTTTGCATATTTTTTGCCTTGAACGGCGTAACCCTACGATTCATCAATTGGCGGGCGCCAAACAGTTTTTTGGCGGACGCCAAGCCGAAATAATTATTCAGATGGCTCGTTCGTTGTTGGCAAGCATTAACGTCATGCTGGCGACGCCAATAAGCTTCGACGGCTGAAAATTAGGCACAACAGTAAACAAAAGGTATAGGAATGTCGGGCGGACGCCAAAGGGATTTTGGCAGGCTCCAAGTCGAAGTAGAATGTCATTGAAGTATTCTTGATGGGGTTGGTGGGCGCCAAGGGTGCTTGGTAGGCAAAAAAGTGCATGTTCATTTTATTTAGTGATTTCATGTGTACCACTTGTTAATGTTGGCATGCATGCCTTTGGGGAATTATCTATTAATTTTCAATGTCTAACTTCAACTTCTGGTAGCCTTAGCTCAACACCACAATTGAGACCCTCTCCGGAGAGAAGGTGGGAGCATCTAAAGGCGACTGTTTAGGCCTTGTGGGACATTGACTTAGTAGTCAATGATTCTTTTACAACATGCTAGGTAGCTTAATTAGAATGTCTAGGACTAGAAGTCCTTAGGAAGCCTTTTATGTGAATGAATCAGGTGGTTAGATTAAACACGTAATAACATATGTGTTGTGTCTAAGAGCTAAAATACTATTATCATTGGTGAGGCACGTTTTAACTTCATAGCATGGAACTATTTCACCTCACTAATTGGTCTGATGCCAAGGGTCTCGTGTGATCTTCCTCATGGTAATTTCTGAGCCCTTGAGGTGCTAACTGTGTTGTGGTGCGGTGTTCACGATACGTAGTGTCCTTTTGTTGGTCTCTGGGAAAGGCTAACACAAGTTTAGAGGAGGGGGGGTGATTAAACTTGTCATCAAAAACTTATCTTAAGTTGTAAAAGCCCCAGGAACTGAGTTTCTCTGAAACTCAAACTGACTTCCAGTTCAGTTATGTTCATGTCCCTTAACTTGTGGGGAGTTCAGTTAGCTTAACTGATTGTAAGTCAAAACTGACTTATATTCAGTCTTGTTAACTGGCAGCGGATAAAGTAATAGCCTTAAGTATGAAAACCAAGTAAGTGTATCTATTAAGAAATAAATGAATGCATAAAGTAAATAGACAAGAATTATAGAGGTTCCAGGTGGTGTAATCCTCGCTACCCTCTCTTCCCTCGTGATGCGGAGGAAAATTCCACTAGAACTTCTTTGAGATGGCCCAATTACAAAAAGTTCCAAACTGATAGTCCTTGACTAATCCCTAGCTTCACTATCTAAACACTTGTAGAACAGGTGGGATTGTTGTTCTTCAACTGTTTGAACCACTAGTCCTTGGAGGGTAGGATTGCCTCTTCACCACTCATCACAAACACAGTCTTCCCGATCGCACTCAATCGCCCTTCACACCTTCTTGGTGTTTCATAGTCCTATGCCTTTGATGAAATCAAAGTTGAGACTTTGAATCAATAACTATGATTCAATTGTGATTTGAGCTTTTCTTCTGGATGTATAATTTAAGCACGGCTCTGTATTTCTTCAAATGTTAGATCTTGAATCTGCTTGAATAAGCTTGAGTATTTTGAAGAAATTTCTTGATCTTGCAATTAAGTGCTTAGCCGGTATTCTTTTGAATTTGGCTTTTCCCCTTATTAACTTGATCTTTTTGACTAGATAAATTCTTTTCAATTTGCTTGCTTTTTATCTTATGCCTGCACACACCACTCTCTCTGTGTTGTAGAGGTAGTCTATTTATAGGGGTTCATTCAACATTTGTCCCGCTTGTAACGGTTATAATTTTTCTCGACCGCTCATTGTCAAGAACTCATCCAATGAAATTGTTTCCTTTTCAACGCTCCACTGTACTTTCGGTTGTTGGATGATCGACTTATAAAACCGAGTTTCTTATCGCTTTATTCTCGAGTTTTCACTTGTCGGGCTCTAATCGACTTGGAGCATTAATCAAATTTTACTCTTCTTCAAATATCGATCTACTCGGTTTTCATCGATCATTATTGACTTAATCGAGTACACCATGACTCATAATCAACTAAGAATTCATTGTCCTTATGATTCTTAGGTCTTCATACAAGATCCATAAAGTCGCCTCAGTCACCACAATCTTGCTCAAGTCCAACTTTACAGCCTCGACTTGTAATATTCATAATCGAAGTTTGAACCCTCGCTTCTTCGTTCTTCAATAATCGAGTCTGTGACCTCGCTTCTTCAATCTTCTATAATCGAGTCTCTGTGACCCTCGGTTCTTCAATCTTCTAGATAAGCCAACCGAGTTTGTAACTCTCAATGAACTTACCTTCTTCGCTTTTACGTAGGTGTGCTCTGAGTCGCTTTCTTGTAGAATCTCGCCAGAGTAAGTCTCGCTTTCTTCATTTCTCGCCCAATCTAGAACTATTACGATTGCTTGTCCGATTTAACTTATACAATCATCGACTCTAATGAAACCTATACATTGATATCTAGACTTCTTTTGCTTGCACTATAACAAATAGTTATGACACTTCATCAATGGGGTTAAAGACTAATTATTAAATAAGTGATGAATCATCATCAATACATAAATTTTATTTCCAACAATTTCCCCCTTTTGATGATGTCAATACCCTCCCTAAAAGCAATGCAAAAGATAAAACAAAAGGTAGTAAATAACACAAAGGAATCGAAACGAGAATTCATACATCAACCGAAAGTTACAATGCTTAATAAGTAATAAAATACAACATAAATAACTGAGTTCAATCTCCTTTTACTTGACTGGCTGTTTGTCATAGTTATCGGCAACGATTCTCATTTCATCATTTGTGGCTGAATATTCAATTCCATGAATACTTGCCTGATGTTCCATGATTGTGATAGATCGCTTTTCTTGAAAAACTTGCATTTGAATAGAATCACAATGTAAAGACCGATGTCCTTAGTCTTTCATTGGTGGTCGTTTCTCGTGAAAGATTGAATAAATTCAGTTCATCCTTCTCAACTTTCTCTCAAACTTTATCTAGGGTGCCATCGCCTTCCCATTTCTTCAAATTTCTTCCAATGATGCACAAGTATCTTCTCATGTGTAGAAAAGTTTCAAAAGCTTCTTCTTTGATACTCCTTCTTTTCGGTAGGTTTTTGAACAGATTGTAGAGACGGGAATCCAAACCAACTGCTTTGTCCGATGGTTCCGAGTACTTAACAATCGGCCCATTTCCTCATCGCTGAACTCTCCTCTTGCTTTCTTCATTCCACTCAACTTATCATTGATATTCGTGAGGGTCCGTGGCATTTCAAATTGCATGGACTTTTAGGATATCCAAACTTTCCCTTATTGACATCATCTTTAGTAATCAAGCTTTTGATGTAAGCATTCAAGGTTTGTTGGGTTGATGCCAATATGGTTTGAGCCACGATCAATCTTTTATGCCCTGCTCCACTAAAAACATCCGATCGACTAGATTATTGAGAATGCCCTCCCATCCGCCTTGAGTTTCATTTTTCCTTGTGATATGCTCTCCGGTTGTTTTCTGAATCTCAAGCAGAGTGGTTTGACAGTTGTCTTTCACAATGTCCAATTTCTTTTCAAGCTTGGATCGTTCGTCTTGACTAGCTTCTAAAGATTTTAAGACTTTTCCAAAGAAGCTTTTGTCATCTTTTTTGAATTCTCGATTATCTCATTGTGATAATATTTAATGAGATCGGCCTTGTGTAGAACATCTTGTGAATTTCCTCGTTGTTTATTTGCTTTGCTTGATTCAGCCTCGGATGGTTTAGCTTGCTGTAAAGGTGAGAGTTTTTCTCCAAATTCAACTGATTGTCTTTTCTCTTTAGACTGCTTCTCCCCTTCTTCTGATCATGATGAGTCAATAACTTTTGTGGGAGACAGCTGTATTCCAGGTTCATTGTCTGATTCTTCTCCGTATATCACCAACGCCCTTGCTATTTCAAGCGTAGATAAATCAAAGGGAGATTGATAGCCTTTTTCTCGCTTCTTTGTCCTGGCTGAGTTTCGATAAACTTTCGTAACTTGAACTTCCAACGCTTTCATCGTAACTATTAGAGTCTTCATCAAGATTTAGTAATCGCTTGAAGTTTCTTTTCTTGTAATGAGGCAAGAATCCTTTTGTTGTATGTCGTGATCTTCCTCAAATCATCATCAACATTCTTCTTCGAACTTCCACCGTCAAGGTTTTCCTCCAATGACTATTTCTCGATCGCGCAAATCCTTGATTTATGAATTCTTCGCATCGATTATTTCCATTAGATTTGTAATGTTGAAAAGATCGAATACCCATTTTTCAATGATTTCCATTTCTCGCATCGTCGACTCCTTTGATTATCTATAGAATCAACTTCCAAGTTCGTAAATTTTCAATCGATCATAATCGGCTTTCATAAGTTCTCGTATAATCGATGGAGATCTAAATGGTGTGAGGGTGTCCTCTCGATTCTCTTGTGATCTCGTGATCTTCTTCTTGAGTATGAACTTCAATTTGCATTGGATCGTCAGCTTGCATAAGACTGTTCTCACTGGTTTCTCTCAAAGAAGTGATCGGTACAATCGACGCTTCTTTTTCAATGTTAGAAATCGAGATTATCGGCTCGGGCTTGCAAAACTTTCTCACTTGCATCTTTTTCAACAATTTCTTTTTCACTTTGCTCAGTTCCAATTCAAAGAATCGAACTTCCTTTGTATTGGGTTCAAGATCATGAACTTGCTCATCTAGTCGAATGATCTTGGATGATTCAAATTCGCTTCGCTTCTTTTCCTCGGGTTGAGGAGCCGAAAGTTCTTTATCGGGCTTCAACACGTTTAGATCTGGGGACAGATTCTTGAGGAGTAGATTTGGATTTTGAAAGCAACATCGGCATGTTCAATGTTGTTTCATCAATCAGTCTCTCATCACTATCTGATTCTTCATCATCAGGCTCAGTTCTCTAGGTCTGTTCCCCCTGAGTTATAGCTTCTTTATGTAAGTTAGTTTCAGCAGTTTGTTCCTTGTTGACAACTTCGGTTTCTTTTGTTATCTCCTTTTCCTGTGGATGCATAACTGCTTCTTGAGTTTGTAAAATCTCGCCATCGGAATCGATAGATTCGTGAGATCAGCTTCGCTTTGTCATTCGGATGCAACATCGACTTTCACTTTCTTGAATTGATAACATTTCTATGGGTTCCTCAATAATCGATCAATTAAACCTTTTTCGCTTTCTTCCAACTGCTTTTCTTTTTTCTTTAAATCTTCAACTGTGTTACTACTTTTTCTCGAGTTGCGTGTTTATTCGATTTCGCTTTTTCTTCTTCTCGTTCGGGCTGAAGTTTTCTCGCCTTTCCTTTTTCTAGCTTTCTTCTTTGACAACAATTTTCCCATCAAGAATCGGGTGTTTCTTTTCTCTTTGCAACTCCAAAATGATCAAGTATCCTTTGGACTACTAACGCAAGAGTTTTCTTGTGGTAGAATCGCCCTTTCTTCACATCGGTTTTCTTTTGGGTACATCAATTGATTGTGTCACAATTGATCAAATAGATACCTTGCCCAATTGAAATCTTCTCCAAACCAAATTATATAAAGTAAATCTAGTTTTGCTCTGAAAGATTGTCTTGAAGTTTCCAAATGCTTCCAATTACACAATTAGCCAAAGATTTTTGAAAGAAAATTAAACTCTAGCTTGAGCAGATTTGTGCTTCCAAATCAGTGAGATGCAGATCCTCGCTTCAATTGCTATATCTCTCCATAACTTCTCCTTCGTTCTTTAGATAGCTTAATTGTCATTGCCTTCGGATTTGTCAAATCCAAAGATTTCTGCAATTAAATCTTCGGTCACTTTGATTTCTTTATTATCGATAGTGGTGACAAAGGTTTGTGTGTCTCTTCCTTCTACAATTGTTCTCCCGAATTGATAGAAGTCTCCAATGCTTTCTAAGCAAACACTTTTTAGATTGATGTTGAAGACAGCTTCCAATCCTTTGATTTTCCGGATTTTTGTTATGATTGAATTGACTAGAGTTTGGTCAACATACTTTGCAAAGATATTGATCAAGAGAAACGATCATTCCGGTTCAACACGAGTGAAAGTCATTTTTCTCGATTTGATTGAAAATTTGAAATTTTGAAATTCAGAGAGTAGATTTAGAAATTATGCGTAAGATTTTGTAAAAGAAAAATTCTGGGTATTTATAATTAGGAGTGGGGTAGTTAAGAATTGAGTGGGACTTAAAACGCCTTGTCATAAATATTTTGAGATTGCGAAAAGGTGGGTGAGTGGAAATTATGAGCGGTTTGATTGAAAAAGGACCACGCTTTTTCTTGATAACCGTATGGATAAAAGTGAGTAAAGAAGGTACAGCGATCAACAAATTTGTATATGCTTAGTTTTGTCCTTATGTTGAATTCAAAAACTAAGTTGTGAAAACAACTCGCTTTTGTGAATTATATTTCCGCTTCTCACCAGTGCTTTTTTCTCCTGCAAAACAGAGTGAGAATTCTTTGGTACCCATATCTTTTTGGGTCCTAACTGATTACTTCTTGACGGCGCAATTTTATTTTTAATTTTATACCTCTCTTGACATGTTGATTGAGTGAAGTCAGTTTTCACAAACTTTTCTTGTTTTGTCATAACAGCTTTATGTTTGTTCTGCTTGTGAAACGAGGTGATGGTCTATTCCAATCTTCATCGCTGGGAAATAATCTTCCTTTCCTCAAGTCTATTATGATCTTCATTCTTGAGTGGATATGACTTGAAGATTTTTCTTACTGATTTTGAATCAGTTTTTCTGTTTACAGCCTTCTGAGTTTTTCTGTAAAATCTATTGACTTGATTAATTTTGCCAACTGATTTTTCAGTTTTGTCAGCTTGTGTGATTGGTCAGTCTTTGAGTATCTATCGCTTCTAATAATTTTGTCGCTTTTTGATCGATGATGGCGATCCACAAATTTTATTGCAACCGATCCTGGTCTAAACTTAGAATTGTAATCGATTATCAAATCCTAAACCGTATCTATCTCCAAATGGTTTCCCTGGTTTGAATTGAACTTTGGGAATCGGATCAACTGATGACTTATTGTTGTTCATAACTTTTGTTGGTTCATCAGTTGGTCGAATTACCTTGGTTCCATTATTAGTCATGATTAGATTGATTTCAAAGATTCAATCTCAAATCTTAGTTTTCAATAACTTTTTCTCCTTTTGACATTCTCATAATTTTCTTGAGTTGTCTCTAACTCTTTTATGAGTATGTCCAAGGATTTATTGAAACCGTCATTCCTTTGATTGTTTGGGATAAAGGTGAGATTTGGATGTAGATGTACTTACCTCCCGATGTTTGATAGATAAGTCTTCTGTTGAGGAATCATCACTGATTAAAGCCTGTTTTCCTTTATCAACAGCATTTGCAAGTGTAGCTCCTAGCAGAATGATTTCCTCATCACTTTCTCCTCCATGGCTTGTAGGTAGATCATTATCTGCGACTTTTGCGCTGGATGAATCTTTGGTTACCATTTCTTCTATAGAATCAGCCACCCGTAGTAATTCTCTTTCTGCTTCCTCTGAAAGATCACTTAAGGATGGGAATTCTCTTGATTCATCTTTGTCTCCATTTAAATCAATGTCTTCATCATAACTGAAGTGAGGTTCCGGATTCGTGTGTGAGCTTGTAGTGCTGAATCTTTCAAGTACTTGATCCTGAAAGTCATAGACAACATTTTGCAAATAGTCAGTCAGGGGATTGTTCAGCCAATTTCTGATTTTGGATGTGTCCATTAAAAATACTTTTTAAGATAGATACAGAAAAGGGGTTTTCAACAATTAGTTTGAAATGTATCTTGGATCTCCTCCAAAAAGGAAGATTTGCTCCGATACCAATTGTTGGTCCCTGGGAAAGGCTAACACAAGTTTAGAGGGGGGGTGAATAAACTTGTCACCAAAACTTATCTTAAGTTGTAAAGCCTCAGAACCGAGTTTCTTCAAACTCAAACCGACTTCCAGCCAGCTTATGTTCCTGTCCCTTAACTTGTAGGAGTTCGCTTAGCTTAACTGATTGTAAGTCAAAACTGACTTATATTCACTCTTGTTAACTGGCAGCGGATAAAGTAATAGCCTTAAGTATGAAAACCAAGTAAGTGTATCTATTAAGAAATAAATGAATGCATAAAGTAAATAGACAAGAATTATAGAGGTTCCGTGTGGTGTAATCTCGCTCACCCTCTCTTCCCCTGTGATGCGGAGGAAAATTCCACTAGAACTTCTTTGAGATGGCCCAATTACAAAAAGTTCCAAACTGATAGTCCTTGACTAATCCCTAGCTTCACTATCTAAACACTTGTAGAATGTGGGATTGCTGTTTTCAACCTGCTTGAACCACTCGGTCCTTGGAGGGTAGGATTGCCTCTTCACCACTCATCACAAACACAGTCTTCCTGACTGCACTCAACTGTCCTTCACACCTTCTTGGTGTTTCACAGTCTATGCCTTTGATGAAATCAAAGTTGAGACTTTGAATCAATAACTATGATTCAATTGTGATTTGAGCTTTTCTTCCGGATGTATATTTTAAGCACGGCTCAGTATTTCTTCAAATGTTAGATCTTGAATCGCTTGAATAAGCTTGAGTATTTTGAAGAAATTTCTTGATCTTGCAATTAAGTGCTTAGCAGGTATTCTTTTGAATTTGGCTTTTCCCCTTATTAACTTGATCTTTTTGACTAGATAGATTCTTTTCAATTTGCTTGCTTTTTATCTTATGCCTGCACACACCACTCTCTCTGTGTTGTAGAGGTAGTCTATTTATAGGGGTTCATTCAACATTTGTCCTGCTTGTAACGGTTATAATTTTTCTCGACCGTTCTCACATGTCGAGAACTCATCCAATGAAATTGTTTCCTTTTCAACGCTCCACTGCACTTTCAGCTTGTTGGATGATCGACTTATAAAACGAGTTTCTTATCGCTTTATTCTCGAGTTTTCACTTGTCGCTTTTAACCGACTTGGAGCATTAATCAAATTTTACTCTTCTTCAAATATCAAGATTCGCTTTCATCCGATCATTATTGACTTAATCGTAGTACACCATGACTCATTATCAACTAAGAATTCATTGTCCTTATGATTCTTAGGTCTTCATACAAGATCCATAAAGTCGCTTCAGTCACCACAATCTTGCTCAAGTCCAACTTTACAGCCTCGACTTGTAATCTTCATAACTCGAGTTTGAACCTCGCTTCTTCTTCGTTTTCAATAACCGAGTCTGTGACCCTCGGTTCTTCAATCTTCTATAATCGAGTCTGTGACCTCGCTTCTTCAATCTTCTAGATAAGCCAACCGAGTTTGTAACTCTCAAATAACTTACCTTCTTCGCTTTTACGTAGGTGCTCTCGAGTCGCTTTCTTGTAGAATCTCGCCAGAGTAAGTCTCGCTTTCTTCATTTCTCGGTTCCAATCTAGAACTATTACAAGTTGACTTGTAATCTTCATAACTGATTTTGAACCTCGCTTTTGTTCTTCAATAACTGAGTCTGTGACCCTCAGTTCTTCAATCTTCTATAACTGAGTATGTGACCTCGATATTTC
This sequence comes from Gentiana macrophylla, assembly GCA_026214975.1. Lineage (NCBI taxonomy): Eukaryota > Viridiplantae > Streptophyta > Magnoliopsida > Gentianales > Gentianaceae > Gentiana > Gentiana macrophylla. Next base: position 30,891 of record JAOBSW010000452.1, on the reverse strand, counting down.
AATCTTCTAGATAAGCCAACCGAGTTTGTAACTCTCAAATAACTTACCTTCTTCGCTTTTACGTAGGTGTGCTCTGAGTCGCTTTCTTGTAGAATCTCGCTAGAGTAAGTCTCGCTTTCTTCATTTCTCAGCTCCAATATAGAACTATTACAGTGCTTGTCTGATTTAACTTATACAATCATCAGACTCTAATGAAACCTATACATTGATATCTAGACTTTTTTTTGCTTGCACTATAACAGCTAGTTATGACACTTCATCAATGGGGTTAAAGACTAATTAATAAATAAGTGATGAATCATCATCAAAACATAAATTTTATTTCCAACACCTTTGATCTTGGTGTAACAAATTTACTTGAGCAAAGTTGTACTACCTGATCTAGTAGAGGGAGAGTAGGATCTTTTGATACAACCTGCGTGGTAGCGTTTGTAGAACATTCTTGTTATATATACATATATGTATGATGTTAATTGCATCCTTTTCTTCTACCCCTTACTAAGTACGTATGTACTTACCCCTTTCTTTATTGTTCTCCACCCCGAGAAGTGGTGTATTGTAGGTTGTTTTCGATGCCACTGGGATGAAGCAGCTGAAATTTGTTATTCTTCATTCTGTTGTGATTTGGGTATAGGCTCTCCTACCTTTGTAATGATAGAAATCAGTGGTTGAGTTTGTGGATATCAAGATGTAATAGAGTATTTGTATTTGACACTCATAATATAATCTTTTAATGATGTTTTAAATACAACGTATGCTTCTTTCGATTGTTGTGTTAGTCATTTTAGTTGCCCGAGTCAATCCTTTTGTCTTCCACCTTGTTTTATGATGTTTATATCATAAGGCATACGTGTATAATTAGATTAAATTTAATTATATGCGTGCCGAGCATTATTTTCTGGATAAGGACTCGGTATACGGGACTGGGGAGTCATAGTTGGTATCAAAGTGCAAAGTAACACCGATGCATAGGATTTAAACTTTTAAGAGGTGATCTAGTTGTGTTTAGATCCGTAAGATGGGAATCATGGAGTTAGACCATTTAAGTGTTGACCCCCTTAAGCTAGTCTGTTAAGCAATGAATCCTTTAAGGTTTGAATATCTAAGCCAAAATCAGGTCACCTAGGACAAAGTGTAAATGTTAAGATCAAGCGCTTACCGTTGTACTAAAACCAATTGGTGTTAGTAAAGGCGCAACTATATTTCTTATCTTTTAAGAGTGTGGGCAATCTGTCCCAACACCCCCCTCAAGTGTTAGTAATCTGTCTAACACTTGCACAATTTTTTTTTAAGAGTATTTTTTTTTCAAGAGTGTGGGCAATCTACCCAACACCCTCCTCAAATGTGGCAATCTCTCCCAACACTTGCACAAATTTTGTTTTTTTAAAATAATGTTTCAATCAGGGTTCGATCTCATGACCTCTTGCTCCGATACCATGTTAAGATCAAGCGCTTACCATTGTACTAAAACCAATTGGTGTTAGTAAAGGCGCAACTATATTTCTTATCTTTTAAGAGTGTGGGCAATCTGGCCCAACAGTAAATCCCTTTAAGTAAAGCTTTGAGATCAAAGTTTTAGGCTTACACCCTTAAGTAGAGGTCCTCTTAATTGGATTTTCTTTACACTCTCTATTGTGATCTCTCCACCTCTATATCAAAGCCTTATCTTTTACTTGGCTTATCTTCGTAGAGAATGATGTCTGACTCAACTCTACAAATCATCCAACTTCCCTTTTCACTGTTACTTGATTTGTTGTATATCAAAACTCTTTGCCCTTACCTTGCTCGAGATGGGCTACACACGAACCCAATATAAAATTCTATATTTCCAAGTGCTTTCTATTCATTTCATTTACCGGTGTTTAATGGTTTCTTGCTTTTGACATATTATTCCATCATCCCCTATAGTTGCCTTTTTGAAACACGAGTGAATGATTTTTGTTTTCGTGTTTGCCTTTCACGTAAAACCGTTTCCCCAACTCCAAAAAACTCAAAAATTTCAATCATATAGACCACTATCGCTTTCTACAATTTCTCTTGTTACATCAACTCGATAATCTACTGGATATACGAAACCCGAATCAGGATCCACAACACGGGAAAATCCGAATATAGAAATTTCCGGATCTCGATATGACGAGAGGGGGTATCGCTAAATCGGGCCAATTTTTTTGTTCTTTTTCGGATAGTCAGATCTAATTCACAACATCGATCGAGACACTCAATCATGCACAATGGAAGCAGCGAATTAAATTCGTTTACGATTTTGCACGACATGATTCACATATTTAATTAATCTAATCTACCTGAAGGTTGAAGATTTACTCAACCGAAGAGATACCGTGATTTTCTGAGTGGTATCTCCAAGCGACGACTGGTGGACGTCGATCCCGCATTCGAACCTCCTCAAATATGCTCCAAGAAAAACCCTACATTTTGTTCTCCCAATGGCTAAGGCAAAAAAACTAATTTTTCTCTCTTTTTTCCTCCCAAAAGTGGCGCATAAGAGCTTGTCTAATGTGTTTGGAGGAACTTTCTTTATATAGGAAAATAACTGGTCATCATTTTCACAACACAATTATCTTTTTATTTAAGGAAAATATATTTTCCATTAAATAAGAGATAATCTCCATTAAGTAAGAGATAATCATCTTAAATGATATAATCAACATTAAATGATAAAATCAATTTCTTATTTTATCCAATAATTATTTATTAATTAATTAATTAGACATGTGATATAATACAAGAAAATTTCTTTTCCCAATTTTCTACACACGTATGCCATTTATGCCATAGGAATAATAGAAAATATCTTTTCTATTTTACATATTATTCACCTAATGAATAATAACTCACATATTCAATCTTCAGGTTCCAAAATACGAGAATTCACTCGCGTGTTAGTAGTCAACCCGGGACCATGGACTCATAACCAAAGAGAGTCGATAAATTAAATAAAATATTCTTCAATGTAACATTCTATTCAACTTATTAATTCCGGAATTAGGCCACCATAAATCCGAAACTGAACTCAGTCGATTATAGATATAACTTATTCTCATAGTGTCAAGTCAATAAGTGTCCATTGATATAATCATTACATATAGACTAACCCTTCATAGAGTATCTGTATTGAAGCGGGAATGTTTCCATAAACCTTCTTCATTACATCTTATTATTTACCATTAACCAACTAGTGATCAATTAGTTCATAACCAATGTGAACTCAATAGATCGATCAGTTTCTAGGATTAACAAATAAGTGAATTTTCTTTCTACTTCCCGCACGAAGGAATGGATATTTGTGAGACGCATTCCCAGCTACTCATTATTGATAGTGCCAACATGAAAGTGATTCAGACTGCACATCTTAGCAATCCTTAACGATAACATCAAACTCTATCTTGAAACAAGCAGGAGTCTACATTCCCTTCAGGATTAAGATTAATCCATTTATGATCATCTTGTGATTTAATAAGATTTCACACTCACGGAATTATATGAGAAATGCAGATTAAATCGATCCAATCCTATATGACAACATCGTATATAAATGCCCCTCTTAGATAACCAATATCGATAAATCCGGATAAGACAAATACACCTTAAAATGTTCTAGGCGCATTAATGGTGGTTTAATCAATAGACACCATACTTTGATTAAGTTCACCATCGACTAACATTTCAAATGTATCACCATAAACTTAATCCTCTCGTGTGCCAACACACTAAGTTATATGGCTACATATGATACAACTTGGGGTTTTCAGTGAGGTATTACTTATGAGCACGAAGCAAATAATAAGATGAGAATAAATTTGTCACTTACATAAATTTTCTTTTGAGCACTACTTCCAACAATCTCCCACTTGCCCGTAATGACAAGCAACAATTGTTTTTAGAGCACATATTTATCCTATTCACAACATTCTCCCACTTGCTTTAAACCAGGTGAGACATATCACTTAATCACACACCCGCCAAGCGCTTATCAGTGACATGAGATGCCACATGACTTGTTAAATTGATCAGCTAGGTTGTCGGCTTGAGGCGATCTTTAGGACCAAAACGTCGCATCTTTGCATGATCTGTCTGACCAGTGGTACTTTCCTCCATCCGCTTTGGACCTATTGTGACATCCTTTGCATAAGCTACCTCTCATCTATTTTCACAAGAAAGTGGTATCGGCTTATCAAGACCGGAATTACTTCCATCATCAAAAGGAACTTTTAGGCTATATCGCCTCTCTAGTCGCCTCCGTGTCGCTACGATTCGACTTACAAAGTTGAACTAATGTTGGGAACATTTTATTGTTTTGATGATGGCCATACTAGCTGTTATAGCAAGCCTGAAATAAGTTGAAAATTAATAAAAATGTTTGTGTAGGCTTTACTTAGAAAGTCTGACATGTTGTATAAGTTTAGTCAGACAAGAACTGTACTAGACTGGTAGGGCGGCTCAGTAAAGATGCAGACTCAAATAATTGAAGACAAACCAAGGACCAAAGACAAAGGACGTGAAGACCTACGGACTAACTTACAACCAGGGAAGTCTGTGAAGACCTTTGGTAAGTCTAAGATATATTACAAGTGATGAAACTTAAATTTTCTATAATATGGTATACACTGATCTTGCACAAAATAAGGATCAGTGAAGTATATTTCTATCGGCTGGTAAACAAAGAAACAACAGATCAGATATCAAATAGTTTAGTAAAGCAGTCACTTGACCAGTGAAGTAAACGAGAAAGCAGTCAAGTGAAGAAATCACTCAGCCGGTGAAGTAACGAAAAGGAAGCAGAGTTAAGTAAGTTTTCTGCACTTAAGAAAAAATGTGGAAGATCAAGCAATAAATACAAGATCAATCAAGGACGGTTTTTATGATGAATGTTTGAGGAAAATCCGAATCACTAAAATCAAGGAGGATCAAATTAAGACAGAATCAAGGATTATTCTGTGTATTAAATAGTCAACAGACGGAAATTCAAAATCAAGGAATTATGGCTAGAAATATAAGGCATTGACAGACAAGGATAATAACGCTTTTCACAATCAAGAATCCTAAGTACTGATACTCTGTCGAATCCACAAGCCTTCATCTTTGAATTATATTGACAACTCTAGAAAAGATCAACTTAGAAATCAGGGCCTCAAATCCTCATCAAGTACTGAGTTTGATCATGTTCTTTTGTGAATGAATTCACATCCTACTGAAGCAATTGAATCAGACTGTCTGAGAAGGAATTCCAACCGTGTTGTGATAGCTGTTGAAGGATTTGTTCCCAATGAGCAGTGTGGAAGACTGAGTCACTGAAGCTTTTGTAGCCAATGAGTGATAGTCTGTAAATTGTGAAGCTTGTGTAGCCAAAGAAAGTCATAACTTTTGTATTGGTGAAAGACAATAGTGAATTCCTCCAATCATCACAGGAGATGAGTGAATTAAGGGATTACACCATCCTGAACCACTATAAGCTTTTGTGTTTATTTACTTTCTGCACTTTACTTTGCAACAATGACTTTCAGCATTTTACTTTATCTATGTGTGTTTAATTTAATTTGAAAGAACTATTATGAAGGATTTTAATATTCCGTTGCACAAAGGCTTTTCATCAAGAATTTTTTTTGAAACTCCAATATAGTCATTCACCCCCTGTCTATATTTTCACCCTTCCCTAGGACCAACAATTGGTATCGGAGCAAGAGCCGAGAGTCGTAACTGCTCAGATCCGATTTATGGTAACAAGGAGATCACATATTTTCAAAGTAGTTTTCAAATCTTTGACGATATATATATTTATTTATCTCGTGATTAGGATTCTTCAAACTTTATGTCTAAAAGTCCTATATTTAATGTCAATAATTTTGAGAAATGTAAAATGAGAATGTTGTCTCACCTTGCAGCAACTAATGAAGAAATACTTAATGTTATCAATAATGGTCCTATCAAAATCATGATTGTAGAGACTACAGGTCCAAATCAAGGGAAGTCAATTGAAAAGCCTAGGAAGGATTGGACCAAAGATGACAGGAGAAGAGCAAATCTTTACTATGTTGAAAAAGATGTGATATTGAAGACTCTGGACAGTAATATGTTCATAAGGATTAAAGACTGCACGACAGCAAAAGCAATGTGGGATAAATTGGCACATTTAATTGAAGGATCGAGGCAATAAAAAACAAATTATCTCAAGGTAAAACAAAAATTTGAAAACTTCAAGATGAAGACAGGTGAATCCAGTGATCAAATAGACAACATATTCTCAAGTATCATCAGTGAACTACAAAAACTTGGACACAACTATCCACAAAAGGAAGTGTGCTTGAAGATCTTGAAAAGTTTACTACATAGATGGAGAATCATCACATCAGTACTTAATGGCACATTGGATCTTTCAAACACCGACACCTTGACCCTAATGTCACAACATAAGGCTTAAAAATTTGAGCTTAACAGTGAAGATGGGGTACCAGCAGAGTTACACAAGACCAGTTCACTGATTGCACCTCAACAAAGTCAACCAGCTGACTCAGCCAGCAAAGAGACTCAAGAGCTGAAGGAGCAAGTGCCCTTACTGATAAGAAAATTTAACAGATTCGTAAAAGAAGCAATTCAAGGGAAACTTATCATCAAACTACAAAACAAAATCAAATAGAGACATAAAGAAGAATGATGATGAAGGAAGATGCTTTAACTGTAAAAAGAAAGGACACTTCAAAGTTGACTGTCTTGAAGAGAATAAAGACAAAGATGAAGAAAAGAGAAGGCACAAAGCTTCTGACAAGAAAAGGCACTCAACTGACAAGAAAAAAAGAAGGAAGGCACTAAAAGCTGAGACAAGCTGTGAAAAGGATGACAGCACATCAGAGTCATCCGACAATGACTCAGATTCCAGTAAAAACACTAGCTCGGACAATGACAAAGCCTGCCTATGTCTGATGGCTAATGAAGTTAAAGAAACTGAGGTAATATCTAGTGCATCCTCATCCAGTGCATCTACTTCTGACACTGCACAATATTCTACTTTCCCTGTGGATTTTGCAACACTAATTCAAAATCCTATGAGCAAATTTGAAGAAATTCAAATGAATCATGAAATTCTGGAACAAGAATATGAGAATCTGAGAAAGGAAAATAAAGATTGAAGGAAGAACTTGATATGCAAAAATCTTATTTGACCAATAAATTCACTTGGCTGCTCAACAAATAACAGATGATCAATCATCTGGTGTTGACAGAATGTCCAAGGAAATTACTTTACCAGTAGAGAAGATTTCTACACTAGCTGAGGCAATAAATGCACCAGCTTACAAGCCCCCAAAAAGGTTTGGATCTAGATCTGGTCTTGGCTACAACAGTGAAGATGAAGAAAGACATAACGAACAAAACAAATCCTAATCAAAGACCAAAATAGGTCCCAAGTTCGTAAAAGACAAACCATTATGTCTCATCACTCATCCCACACCATTCAAGGCACACACTGCGGCAAAGAAACATCAAAATAGTAAATCATCTTACCAAATTTACTAGAGGTAAGGGAAGACTTTGCCCTTCGTAATATGATTGAATGTTCCACCTCCAATATATAATAGAGACCAACTCTAAAACAAATACATGTATTTAGAAAGAACCAAAGAATATCCTGGCCCTGATACAAGAGACAGTTTGAGAACAAGCCACCTCCTACTTATTGGAGAGTGAAACAAAATGCAAAAATACCAAAAAGCAATAAAGTGTATCAGAATACCTTTAGTAGATCAATTTGATGTTATTTTGCCATGCCTTACATATGAGGTTGATGATTTCAACCCTCCAAGAAAGAAGATCTTTTGGATTTAAACTTGGGGTAGGAGGCATGATCAAGCAACATGCATGGACTCAAACAAGTTGTTGGGTACATAAAAATAATTAATTTGTTTTGTAGGATGTCCGGTACAAAGACAAGTGGTTGTTCCGCACACACTCGGCAATAAAGATTGGTTGACTGGTTTTAAAGCTTTTGATGGACCTAAACTCACCTTTCGAGGCAAAAAACCTAGCAAGATTAAGGGGGAAGGCATAATGTTGAAGAACATCTTAAAGATTCAGAATGTGGCATATGTCAAGGGATTGAATTTCAATCTCCTAAGCATCAGTCAATTCTATGACAAAGGATACAATGTGCACTTCAGCAAGGAAGGATGCAAGGTGATTCATAATCAAACCAACACAATTGTACTTGCAGGAAAGAGAGAAGACAACATGTATGTTGTGGATCGGAAGAATGCAAAAGCAGAAACTTGCTTACTAGTGAAACAAAAGAAATCACCTAGCTGGATCTGGCACAGAAGACTCAACCATCTGAATTTCAAGACAATCAACAAACTAGAAAAAAGCAAACTTGTATAAGGCCTACTAGAGATCACATTCAAGAAAGAAAGTCTATGTGATGCATGTCAGAATGGAAAGCAAATCTAGAGCTCATTAAAGTAAAACCATACCACCAACAACAAGAATTTTACAACTTCAGATATGGATCTTTTGGACCAACCACACCAAGTAAGTGTAAGTGAGAAAAAATACACTTTAGTGGTGGTTGATGACTTTTCCAGATACACATGGACCATATACAAGAACAAGAAAAGAGAGACACTCCAGAAACTACCTGATCAACTTAAAAGGCTACAAAATGAGATAGAATTAAAGATCATCGAGATTAGATTAGATAGAGGAGCTGAATTCTTAAATGAAGCAATCAGAACCTATTGTGAAGCAAATGGCGTACTACATCAACTTTCTGCACCAGGAACCCCACAGCAAAATGGATTAGCTGAATAAAGGAACAAAACTCTCAAATAGTCTGTCAGAACAATGATAGCTGAAGTAGGACTAGCAAAAAGATTTATGACAGAAGCTGCAAATACAGCATGTTACACACAGAAAAGATCAATCATCAACAAGCATCATGGCAAAACCAATACTTCGTGGTGAGTAGCATCATGCGTAGTGCCCTTGAATACGGATGTAACAAAGATAATTAAGCTAAGTTAGAAACCAATAGTCACAACATATGGATGAGTATGAAGTGAACTCCAGGGTTTGTATCACCTTACAAAGACAATTTAACTACGTAATATGAGCTTTTCTTTGTAAAGCTTAATTTATTCAATATCTTCTACTTCTTGCTAAGTACCTATGTAGTTAGCTCATTTGCATGTTTGTTTTGTATGCATTGTCAGGTGAGAAGACGAACAGGTTGAACAAAGGTTTGACGACGACTTTGAGGATGACATGTGATGCCATACCTGTTGATTTCATGTTTCCTTATTATCCTTGTTGTATTTCCATTTCAAACAATGTTGTACTTTTAATTCAAACAATGTTGTACTGTACTTTTAATTCAAACAATGTTGTACTTTTAATTCAAAACTTATGTAAAACAAGTTTATACTTTTAAGACTTCGTATTTGTAAGCTACTCGTTGTTATAAGTTACTCCTTTATCTTTAAAATGTCTAAGTTTCTATTCTTAGTAGCATTTATGGTGTTTTTCGAGTCTTTTTAGCTTCCAGTTTAGTAAACTCGATACCACGTAGTAGATATTTACGTATAATATTGGATTTATTAAATTATACGTGTTTAACATTTTTTCCGGATATGGACTCGTATCCGGGAACGGGCGATACATCTATTCTTTTCTGTGCTCAATAATTTGTTCAAACTTGTTAAGCTAAATGTGTGAATTTTGTGCAGAAAGAACCACAATGGATCTCTTTGGAGCCACATCCAAAAGGGTGGATTAAAGTCAACATTGATGCTAGCTGTATCAACACTGATGATTATGACATAGGACAATTTTCTATTGGATGGTGTAGGATGTAGGATCTTAGATCTAAACGAGTTAGATCTACGCAGCAAATGGATGGATGGATCACGACTTATATACTACAATACATAATTAAAGAACTTAAACTACTACAAGGGGGTTAAGATTATGTTACCAATATCGGGAAGAGAAGCCTTGATCTTCCGATGTGTTCTCCAAACGGCGGTTGGTGGACACCCTTCTTGATAAACGAACCTCCTTGATATGCAACACCAAGAAAAACTTAGGGTTTTTCTTCTTCTAAAATCCTAGACAAGAAAACAAATTTTTTCTATCTTTTTACAAGTGGTGGTCGAATTTTTCATTGCCAATTACTCTTGGAATAACTCTCCTTTTATAGAAGAGTAAATCCTTGGTCTCCAAGTTTTAATTAACTAAACAAAATAAAAGAATATTTTCCTTAATGACAAATTGTGACATGTATCGACCAATAGGAAATCAAATAACAAGTCATCCAACCAATCATATAACAAGAATATCTTTTTATTTTCCATATCTCAAGAAAATCAATTCTTGTACTAAAAGAGACTCAAAATTGGCGCCACACTTAGGGTTTCCAAGCCCACATAAAATTCCTTTTATGTGTATTATATTATTTAGCCCAAGTAAATAATATCCATGCATATCAATTAATTAGCCCAGCCAATTAAATATCACTGAGGCCCAAATAACAAGAATATCATTCCGAATTATAGAAGCCACGTCGGGGACCATGGACCTATAACCAGTAGCTCCAATAATTAATTATTCATCGAACAGAATAAGTACATTAATTATTAATTCCGGGATTACGCCACCATAAACCCGAAACTGAACTCTACCGATTATAGATGTATACTTATACTCAACCCATAGAGTGAATATGTGTCCATTGATATAATCACTACATACGGATTAACCCTCCATAGACTGTCCACTCTGTGGATGTCTCCGTAAACCCGACACAGAATATATTGTCCTTATTTACCATCAACCCCCTGATGATCAATTAGAGCACATATCTGACTAGTAGCTAATTAGTCAAATGTGAACTCCCGGGATTGATCACTTTCTCGGGGCTAACAAATAAGGGGACTGTCTCTCTACTTCCCGCAGGAAGGAATGGATTCCATGTCTGTGAAAATCAGAACTACTCACTCATCAGGAGATAGTGCCAACGAGAAGTGGCTTGGAACACATATTTAAGTGAACCGTAACTAACACATCAAACACTACCCCGAGACAAGCAAAGACTCGTGATCACCTCAAGATTAAGGTTGATCCATATATGATCATCTAAAGATTTAATAAGATTCCTCGATTACGGAATTATATCGAGAAATTCATATTCAATCGGTCCAGTCCAATATGAATGCCATCATATATAAATGCCCCACGTAGGTACCCCTACCGACCGATACCAGATAAGACTGTCACACCCTAAGGTGTTCTGGGCGCATTATTAGTGTTTTAATCAAGAGACCCTAAACTCTGATTAAGTTCACCATGGACTAACAGTTTAAGTATATCACCACTAACTCAATCCTCACGTGCATGCCATACACTGAGTTAAACGGTTACATACTGATATACTTAGGGTTTGCAGCAGTGTATTACTTAGAAGCACAAAGAAAGTAAAAAGCTGAGATAAATTATGTCACCAAAAACAATTACACAAATTGTCTTTCGGGCACTACACCTAACAATCTCCTACTTGCACGAAATGACAAGTAATAATTGTTTTAGAGCACACCCATTCTCATCTTATTCACAACACTCTCCCACTTGATCTAAAAATAGATAAGATATATCCTCAATGCCGCACTTCTCCAAGCACTCGACTTGGTACACTCATTAGTTTGGTTGTCGGCTCGAAACGTCGCCGGTCCATCTAATCAGGCGGTACTCCCACTTGCACCCGAATATACAAGCATATTATTCCTCGTTCTTCAAAGATACTTGAGGACGTACTAAACCGCTATTCAAAGCTCGAATCCGAGATTCGACTACTATTGACTTGTGATAACCTTGACTTGCCGTTATCCAAGAGAGACTCTATCCCATTTTCTCTTTATCCAAAGATTTAGAGAATCATTCCTGAGATGTAGGGTAGGACTACTCTCGATGAATGTTGCATACGTATATGCATGATCATCTTATTCAATAAGATATGTGGGATAGCCAATGACTCATTCTCATGAATTTGACCGAATCAGATTATTAGAATATAGTCCAATTCTCTCATCCAGAGAATCTCGGCGTGTCAGTTTCTGACTTCAGATAGCACACCCATGTCGTTTCCAACCGTTACAGTGTTATCATTCATGAACACTAATACTACTACTTTACCAATATTGATATCCAGTCTACGAAAGCCTTATCAATATCCTGGTCAAGTCCACATTTTGTAAATCATGTGACTGTAAATGACCGAGAGGTTCTCTTAAATCCACAAAGGATATAAGCCGTGGCAGTCATCCTGCCGTTTGTTCTAACCAAGACCCTTCTATTCTGAATGAATCCAGATTCCATTTTTCGGCAAGAAAGTCTCAGGGAATCCCCCATATTTTCTGCTTTCTAACGAAATTTAGCAAGACTGAGTGGTGAGAGAGTTCAAGGTCTGGTTAACTCTCTACTTGTCAGGGAATCACCCCTATACCACCACTTTGCTTACCAAAGTTTAAACTTTCCTATTCATTCGACTCTTTTCCGTGTAGACCCAATTGCTCCTACTAGGCCCGAGACACTCAGGTGGTTCTACAAGAGGCTGAACAGAACTGGAGTATCAAAACTCCATTCACAGGGTTAAGGCTTTCAAACCAACCTCTATGATCGTAATCCTATACACCCCACCAAGAGCCATAGGATATCAATGACCCCCTAGTTGATCAGAAGTCCACAAAACCACAATGGGTCAACGGTTAAACCATACTCCCACCGCGCTTTGGGTGGATTGACATTCGATCTAGTAGTATTTATCGTTGTAATCACCAACAACCGATGTTGGACATGGTCCGATTAAATCGATATAGTAACTACCTTTGGGTAACCGTACTCCAAGGTTTAAGGTCATATTTATAGATTCTATCGAAGCCTTGTGACAGCTTCAACCGCCACTTTCTCGATCTCAAGAATCTTATAACCAACCTTCACTCGTCACATTAAGATATTTCACGAACAATTTACAATCAACGTATGCAAAAATCTCCCGTCCCTACCTTCAAGCATTAAATAACTATGCAAGGCGAGGCTACGCTTTCTTCCTCAAAGAAAATCACTCCACTTGAAGGCAGGCCGAACATCAGTCCAAAGACTATGAGATAGCCTATTTCTGAGCATGGAATACTCTATTCTCTGCTAAAATCAGAGACTCCTCCTCGTATTCTTTCAATAAACTAACGAGCGTTTTGAGTAGTTATCATACAAAATGTCACCATTCAAAATCTCCCACTAGCTTGTATCTCTCACTAGACCCCAAAGGTCATTATGAACAAGCTATGTTTCCTCTTCAAATCTATTACCCTCTCCCGATTGAAAGGAAACTTAGTCATTGTTCCTTTGAGATAGTGTTCCTAGACTCGAGAGATAGAATCACCCTTAGCCGATCATCGTGTCTTATCTCTAGGATATATGCACTAATTAATAGATATTGAAGGGTCGTTTAACTTAATACGGAAACCTTTTACCTTTAATAGTTTTAGATGTGTTACACATACCTATTCAGCTTTTCTTAGTGGTTCGTCTTTATCAAACAAAAGTCCGAGTCTCAGATTCGTACTACAAATGTCATCTTCACTTTGTTTAAGGCAATTGTAGTATCGAGATGAAAGTGAATCCACTTATTTCAAAGAATCTGTAAACATAAAAATAAATTTTTCTGTGATATTCAAGGATAGAATCCGAAATTCATTTCCTTATATCACTCCCACTATTCTAGCTGAAACAACTGCCCGTTGTCTACTCTATTAATTGTTAATGCACAGCTTCCTTGTTCTTCCAAAGAACTAAGCTACCGAGTCAAGTTACTCGGTTAAGAAAGTCGCTAAGGATTCATTGGTTAAGTGATCCGAAATCACTTTCTTACGCGCAGCGGATGGATCACGACTTATATACCACAATACATAATTAAAGGACTTAAACTACTACAAGGGAGTTAAGATTATGTTACCAATATCGGGAAGGGAAGCCTTGGTCTTCCGATGTGTTCTCCAAACGGCGGTTGGTGGACACCCTTCTTGATAAACGAACCTCCTTGATATGCAACACCAAGAAAAACTTAGAGTTTTTCTTCTTCTAAAACCCTAGACAAGAAAACTAATTTTTTCTATCTTTTTACAAGTGGTGGTCGAATTTTTCATTGCCAATTACCCTTGGAATAACTCTCCTTTTATAGGAGAGTAAATCCTTGGTCTCCAAGTTTTAATTAATTAATTAAATAATTAATTAATTAAACAAAATAAAAGAATATTTTCCTTAATGACAAATTGTGACATGTATCGACCAATAGGAAATCAAATAACAAGTCATCCAACCAATCATATAACAAGAATATCTTTTTATTTTCCATAACACAAGAAAATCAATTCTTGTGCTAAAAGAGACTCAAAATTGGCGCCACACTTAGGGTTTCCAAACCCACATAAAATGTCTTTTATGTGTATTATATTATTTAGCCCAACTAAATAATATCCATGCATATCAATTAATTAGCCCAAACCAATTAATTATCAATGAGGCCCAAATAACAAGAATATCATTCCGAATTATAGAAGCCACATCGGGGACCATGGACTCATAACCAAGAGCTCCAATAATTAATTATTCATCGAATGTAATAAGTACATTAATTATTAGTTCCGGGATTACGCCACCATAAACCCGAAACCGAACTCTACCGATTATAGATGTATACTTATACTCAACCCATGTAGTGAATAAGCGCCCATTGATATAATCACTACATACGGATTAACCCTCCATAGACTCGCCCACTCAGTGTGGGATGTCTCCGTAAACCCGACACATAATATCTTGTCCTTATTTACCATCAACCCTCGATGATCAATTAGTGCACATATCTCGACTAGTAGCTAATTAGTCAAATGTGAACTCCCGGATCGATCACATTCTCGGGCTAACAAATAAGGGATCGCTCTCTACTTCCCGTAGGAAAGAATGGATTCCATGTCTCGTGAAAATCGTAACTACTCACTCATCGTGAGATAGTGCCAACGAAGTGGCTTGGAACACATATTTAAGTGAACCGTAATTAACACATCAAACACTACCCCGAGACAAGCATCACCTCGTGATCACCTCAGATTAAGGTTGATCCATATATGATCAACTAAAGATTTAATAAGATTCCTCGATTACGGAATTATATCGAGAAATTCATATTAAATCGGTCCAAATTCTATATGAATGCCATCATATATAAATGCCCCACGAGGTACCCTCTACCGATAGTCCGGATAAGATCACACACCCTAAGGAGTTCTCAAGCGCATTATTGGTGTTTTAATCAAGAGACCCTAAACTCGATTAAGTTCACCATGGACTAATCAGCTTTAAGTATATCACCACTAACTCAATCCTCACGCATGCCATACACCGAAAGTTAAGCGGTTACATACTTGATATACTTAGGGTTTGCAAAGAGCAAGTATTACTTACAAGCACAAAGCAAGTAATAAGGTGAGATAAATTCTGCCACCAAAAACAATTACACAAATTGTCTTTCGGCACTACACCCAATGATGGGTGTTCAGAGATTCTAATGGTTGATGGATCGAGGCTTCTCTGAAACAAGGGAAGGAACAACATTTTCATAGTTGAGCTTCTTGCTATAAAGAAGGTCATTTGGATTGCTAAAGACTTTGGAGTTCATTCTCTTGAGGTGAAATCATACTCTCTGGCTAGATCTGGCCAAATGATGCACATTGGTGTCGCTAGAGTGGAAGAACCTCCTGAAGAAGTTGAAGACATTTTGGCTGAAGATTTGAGAGGTCTTTGGTTGCCTATATTTTAGTTCTCTTTAGGTCCTTGGACCTCCATATGTATCAAATAAATAAATAAAATAATACGCAGGATTTGTTTTGTTCCAGAAACATAACACAATATTATAGACGCATGCACACACATTTTCCCTACTCAGGACTCGAACTTAGGATCTCCTCATCTCCATGACTCTGTCATAAGGCCAATGTCTCCTTGACCATTTTTGTACACACTTACATTTTTTTTTTATATTTTATTTAGGAAACCCACTTACAAAGTAAAAAAATTACATTTGAAACTTGTATGATTGTATCCAAATAACAACGTCCAAATATGGACTAGCGTACGGGCATAACCGTGTCGAGAATAGTATTGAGTCATGTTAAATATTATTATTATTTGTATTTTATTATTTATGTCTTGTTGGCCGAGTCGGTTTGGCGCTTATATATTACCGGAAGGACGCGCCTCGTGTACTAGCTTATTGTACCCACGATAAACGCTGGTAGCCAAGTGCGGAGCGGATAATCACTTGAAAGCATCTATGTAGTAAGCCCACCCCAACATGAGTGCTCTCCTATTCCGACTTCCCAGAGCCTCCGGTAGCACAAATGAGACAAATGACGGGTTATCCGCTTCACGGGATGGAGCTTATCTACACTATTCGGCTTAATTCAATGAATACACAATACACTTTGAAACATGTTATGGTGTCGAGTAGGTCGATTTTTCTCTCTTTGTATTACGCAAATGTTCCTAAACCCTACCCTCTTCTGCGTCCCTGGTCTTCATTCTCCATCAACCAAAAAAAGACAAACAAAATTCTCTGATCTTCTTCCGTCCCTGATCTTCCTCTACCATAAATTTTTTTTTCCTTTTCCTTCATAAAAAAATCATACTTCTCTTTTTTGTCCCAATCCCTGATCTCCTCTTCACATCAAACACACACAAAAACAACAACAACAACAACAACAACAAAATTCTCATCGACTTCCTGACCCATGCCGGCAACCATAGCCACTAGCGAGTACCCTCTCGCAGCCCACTCACCTCCCTCCTTCACCCCTATGGTGCAATCCCCGTTCGACATCCCTACACCCACAAAGAACTCGGCACCTCACCCTCAAACATTCCACCGCCTTGGTTGTGTGTGCCGGCCCTATTTCAGGGCCGAGATGGGCAACCGCCCAGGGCCCATGGTGTAAGGGGACCCCAAAATTACATCTTTAACAATAATTTAAGATAATCTAGTATATAAGCAGTGATTATATACTCATATTGATGCTAGTTTGATTCTTGATCATGACATATTTTGGTTTATTTATTTATTTATTGTAATGAATCTTTCGTGAAACTGTGGTAAAGTAATGATACTAATGAAAATTTTTGCCCTACCTGACCGTTAAGATATCATGACCTGAATGATATGTTGGATAATATTAAATTTGATACTATAATTGATGATTTTCCTTGTAGTCATGCACGTATATTTTTTCCATTATCAAATTGTTTTCTTGTTACTGTAGTTATATTGTCAATCGGTGTTCTACAGTCTTTTGATGTTTTTGGAAGCGATTTCATTGTTTTGTAATTGTTTGTGATGTTTTTGTTTCAGCAATGTAATTTTCCCTCTACCGATTCAATAATATAATTGTTTTTGACATTTGTAATATGTTGTTAGAAACTAGTTTTAGTATTTTCATGAACATGATATAACTTATGTTACATATGTATAGAAATTATTTATTTAAAATAAAACGTGGGTCCTTCTTCATGTTTTGCCCCGGGCCCATTAAGTCTTAGGAACGGCACTGCCCTATCTCCGTCTCTATAACCATCACAAAATTGATTTCTGCTCCAAAACTTGCATCTTTCTCGGCTATAGTCCATCCCACCACGGTCATAAGTGCATGCACCTTGCCACTAGGCGCATCTATATTTCTCACCACGTGGTTTTCAAGGAATTTGTCTTCCCTCAGGCGCCTTCCTCCCAACCCAATTTGATAATCTCACTATCCCGCTTCATATTTTCCTGCCCGTAACCTCCCAAAACCCACTCTCATGCCAGCCTCCTCCAATCAGGCCCCACCTCTCTCCTCTCCTACTTCCCGAGCCTTCCCCACCCATCTCTCCTGCATCCACATCGGGCTTGGCCTCTCCCGAATCATCTCCCCGCCCAACCTTCCTACTCACACCATGGTTACTCGCACCAATACCAATTCCTCAAACCTACCTCTTGGCTTGAATTTATCCGCTACCCACTTTCTAAAGCCATTGTTGCTTCTACCGACACCCTGGACCCTACTTCTTATACTGAACCCTCTAAACACCTGAATTGGCGTAATGCTATAAGAAAAAGGATAGTAACGCGTTGTTGCGCAACCGGACCTAGGATCGTGTTCCCCCGCATCCTCGTATGAATATTGTTGGTAATAAATTGGTTTATCGCACTAAACATCAAGCGGATGGTCGCTTTTGAGCAAAGATAAGGCCCGCTTTGTGGCCAAGGGTTTTCATCAGCCGAAGGAGTTGATTTCACTGACACTTTTAGCCTGGTTGTCAAACCAGTCACTATTCGTCTTCTTTTGTCTCTTGCTATTTCGCAGGGCTAGTCTCTTCGCCAGGTAAATTTTCAGAATGCCTTTTCTCCATTGGCATTTACCAGAGCCCATCTATATACAGAAGCCATAGGGGTTTGTTCACCCCGACTATCCTGATTATGTTTTCGTCTTTGCCACAGCCTTATGATCTCCGCCGGGCCCTCATTCTTGGTTCTCTAGCTTCCTCGATGTGTTGAATCGCTTTGGGTTTGTCGGATCTAAAGTCAAGATGATGCTGGATCTCATCAATTGAATAAACCGGGCCGTATTTCCCTAGTGACAATGATCAAGATCCAAAAACTCTGAAAAATAAAAAGATGGGGGTTTTGTGGTGACTTATACTGAGCCAGAGATGTTTAATCCCATGTTACCAACGTATCATGTGTATGAATCAAGAATCAAGTCTCTTCATAGTTCTTGGGATCATTTACATAGAGGGGCTTTTACCCTAGGCATGCATGTGCCTTGTCTAGTGTGTACTCTATTTCGCGTCCCTCAAGCATCGGATTAAACTGTGTCAATCCCTTGATTTCAGGAGATAATCACGGTATTTTGTACACTCGATCAAAGCCTTTACGGCTGATGATTCTTTCCATATTTATCATGTAAATATACGCACGTGGACTTAATATACACATGGACCATATACATGAACAAGAAGAGAGAGACACTCAAGAAACTACCTGATCTACTTAGAAGGCTACAAAATAAGAAAGAATTGAGGATCATCAAGATTAGATTAGATAGAGGAACTGAATTCTTAGATGAAGCAATCAGAACCTATTGTGAAGCAAATGGAGTACTACATCAACTTTCTCGCAGCGAGAACCCCAAAATAAAATAGAATAGCGTAAATAAAGGAAGAACTAACTCAAAGAGGTCATCGAAACAATGCTAGCCGCACTGTGACTATCAAAAGATTTTGGGCGTAAGTCGTAAATACAAATGTTACACACGTAATAGATCAATCATCAACAAGCATCGTGGCAAAAATCCTTATGAAGCTTAATGATAAGGACCGGCATTGAGCGGGTAGTGCACGACGACCGTGTTTTTGTGAAATAATGTGTTTTGAGCCCCGAATCCAATTTTGAATGTTGTTTCTTGATACAATAACATTAAATGAACATGAACAAGCCTTGATTAAGCTTCTGATGCAGTTATTTTTGGCACATAATGGATTCTTTATAAGAGTTGAAGTTTGGGACCATCAGAAGAGCATGATATGCTTGTGCTTTGATGAATTAGTATTCATCAATGTCTGTGTATGTGTTAGGATGCTATGTCTAGCATGTCTTAAGAGAGAGAGCGGAAGGAGTGAGGGAGCCTTGATTGAAAATAATTTAATAACTTACGTACTTGTGTAGTAAAAGACTAAACATCATGTCATTCTTGGTAAGGCACAAGTCTATATCGCAAAGTGTGGGCGGCCAGTAAAAGTTAATAACTCTACTGGTGATCGCGTGCACAACACTTACTAGCAATAGGACTAAGTACATCGTAGTAGAGTACTGGCGAGTTAAGGTCGAATCCCACAGAGACTCATAAGAATGCAGATTAATTAAGATTGAGTTGTCATAATAACGGCTCTACGACCAACTATAATATAGGTAGAATAAAAGTGGTGCCAATAAACAAACAAGATTATGCAAGTTCAACCGAGCACACAAGTGTTTCTAATGTATTAGTGTAATTATGAGTTATTAGTTATTCCCCCCATGTCATACATTGGTCATCCCTGGGGGTAAATTATAATTCATTGTCACCACGGGTGCAATCTCCTAACCCTATCTACTTTCATTGTAAGGACATCAGACAATCTATGTGCAACTAACCTCCTTCGTTGGTTGTATTAGTTCCAAGCATTAAGTTTTAAAGTTGCCGGCTCAAGACCAAGAACCTCTCTAGGCAGCTATCGACTATGACTAGAACGTTCCTAAGGATCCATCAAGACAATGTTCGAACTAACACTTCACTAACAGTCCTTCATGTTAATTTATGATGACATGCAAATTGTTGATCAGGCTACCAACATGTAAATTAAATCTGTCGATCAATGTAGCTGGTACCGATTATCATGAACTAGAATTTACTAGGTATTCAAATCTAGCGATATAGACCGTCATAGATCTGAAGAACGCAATCACAATTTCATGATTTCTTCACCAATGAATCAGATCTATATATACATGGGTTAAAATAAACTAACAACCATATAATTAAACTAAATAAACAATTAAAACATACAAGTCACATAGAACAACGATAGATCTACATCTTGGAAAAGACAAAAAATCAAACCCTCAAAGATTAGTGCAGATCTCCCTCGGATCTCTTCCTAGGTGGCGAATCCATTGACTCCGTGACTAGAACTCATTAAATAAAAAAATAACTTTTATTGCATAGAACATGTCTTGAAAATTTTACATTAATTGGACACACCTAAATTCTGAGGCCGTTGCCTCTTATTTATAGCTAAGTAAACCGACTTAGAAAGCCCTAGAACTACCCTTCATCCAAGAAACGTGCTTCGGAAGATTCTGGACTCTCGATGAATCGGTGGCAACTCATGATTAATCGGGGTCAATTTTGTCCTTTTTCTTCTACCGACTTAACTTGGAAGGTTCTGGAATAACCTAGGCCCAACCCGTTCATTCAGTCCGCTTTAGAATTGTCCACAATGCTTAGCCCAGTACTTCGTATCCTGAAAATAATCAAATAACGCATGAAATAATATCGATAAGGGAAAATAAACGTTAAATGCAAATTACTCGACTCATGAACCTGACTTATGGCATTCAACTCGAATGGCTCATATAAATAGTTGAAAACTACTATTTCTAGCTTAGAATGGGTGAAATATTGATGCCGTAAGGTGTATCATTTTAAGCGTCATCAACTACCCCTCACTAGCCTTCCTCAAATCTCTGAGGATCAGAATGCGAGCCTTATTGCTGCGACCCCTACGAGTGAGGAAATTCACAATATTATTCTTTCCATTGATCCGGATAGTGCGGCGGATGTCTTATTTTTCTTTTTCTTTTATGCAATAGCCGTATGCTTTATGGTCCATCGGCTTCTCTTGGCATATTTCTCACTTTTTTCCTCTCTCACTCGCAAGTCTGTTTTGTCCCGTTTTACCTTTTGTGGAACCATGATTGCTACCATCATCTTACAACAATTGGTTAAAGTATATCCACCGACAGGTATCAATTCCCAGTCTAAAATAACTCCTCATCTTATCCAATTACTTCTCACTCAGATTACGTTCTCAAAAATTGAGTTCAAATGGCAAAATACCAATCAATAAGTCACTAATTCATTCAACATAAAACATGCTCATTCTTTCATACTAAACTGAATAGGATATAATTAACTTCAAATCGTTCTTGGGCTCCTTTTCTACCGATTCCTTACTTAAGACGTGCAATCTACAAGCTAAAAATTGTGTTTTTAATTTTCAAAATCATTCCCTTTTTTCGGTTAACAAGCTAAGACCGACCTTACCCCCCACTTATTATAGAAATTGTCCCCAATGATTAATAATAAATAAAATAAAAGGTACTTAGCTCGGGAATTGGTGTCCAAGCATCATAGTAAATCATGGAGTGTATTCAGTAGCTCCTAGGCCATCCATCTTCCAAATATTTACTTGCATTCCAAAATACTTCCAAAAACATTCAGTAATTTGCGATGGGCAATAAGAAAATAAGGTGGTGGTAATTGTGCATACATGATGAATTCGCAAAAAGAATTTAAAATCACTTTATTCTTTATTGACCGTCACAAGACGCGAAAACTTTTACGAGGCTATCACATGAGAATCATGAAGGAAAAAACCACATATATCTCGAGCCAAGGACCAAAGATATATGTGATGAAAAACCATTTGATTGTCATGCTACTTTATTGACTCAAACAAACATATATAAACAACAACAATAAATAAAGGTTTAGAAATTGTTCAATTTATAGTCGCCACTGATCGCACTAATAGGGCTCATTTATTCGTAGCCTGGATTGTCTAACATAAAGACTTCCAATTAATGGTCATACTTGCGCACTAGGTAACGCTCACCTCGGCCGTTTACTATGAAATTCTTCCTAGAGTCTTCATTCCTAACTTCACATGCACCTAAATTGAAGACTTTTGTGACTACTTGTTGTCCAAACCATCTGGACTTCATCTTCCCAGGAAAAAGATGAAGACACGAATTATATACCAGCACCTCATCTCCAACTTGAAATGTGCGGTTGAGAATCTTTTTATTGTGTAGGTGCTTCGTTCTTTCCTTGTAAATCTTTGCATTTTCATACGCTTGAAGTCTAAATTCATCCAATCGATTCATTTCTAATAGTCTCTTCTCACCGGCTGAACTTTCATTCATGTTTAAGAACCTCATAGCCCACAGGGCTCGGTGCTCGAGTTCTACCGTTAAATGACATGCTTTTCCAAACACTATCATATACGGTGACATCCCAATTGTGTTCCTATAAGCAGTTATGTACGCCCAAAGAGTGTCATCTAATTTCAAAGGCCAATCCTTCCTCGTGGGATTCACAGTCTTCTCTAAGATCCTTTTTATCTCTCCATTTGTTACCTCCACTTGTCCACTCGTCTTGGGGTGATTGATAACGCCCCTAAATGTTACCATTAATTATACCTTTATTCACCCCAATTCTCGCTCAAGAGTGGATAGATAGGCTCGTTATTATGTGGAATATGTGTTAAATTGCATGTGTGCGTGTTCCCGGATCGTAATTCTGCATGTATGTTATTTTCTCAAGATTTGGTACCATTTTGTCTTGTTTTATGTGTTTTATAGGATGTACCAAATCTAGAGCATTGGAGAATGGATTTGGACAAAAAGAAGTATGTTGGGCCGAGTAAAAAAGTCCAAGAAGAAATCTCCATCAAGAATAAAAGAAAGGTCACCCGTTTACCGAGGGCTAGGTCCGTAAACCGAGGGCCTTGAGGAACAAGAAATCAATTTCGCCTCATTGTCTAGGTTGGTTAGGGTTTCTGAGATTCATAAGTCGGTCATTGTATCTATATAAGGCCGCAGAACTGAACATCTTACATATATTATTATTGAATCTTCAATTACATTATACAATTTGATGATATAAAGTTATTCCAAGCTTTTGAGGAGTTATTTCTGGTTTTCTCCTTTCTACCATCTCTAGCTTGAGTAGGTCGAGCTAGATCTCTATTGTTGAAGGTATGAAGCTTTGAACGCCTTTTTGTCTTCAATATGGTAGATCTGTTCGTATTTATGTGTTTTAATTAATCTACATTTTAACGACCCCAAGATTTACTTAGATTAATCGTAATTGAGCCATGTAGATCCGTAATTAAGAAAAGTCGACCCGGAAAACCGCGCCTATACCGGTTTACCGAGGCAATATTTAGACAACTTAATCTGGACGATTCACAACAGCTACGTTGATCGACAAGTTTCATTAACAATAGGTTAGATCTTGCCAATCTTATTATAGTAATCATAAAATTAACATGAAATACGAATAGTGAAGTGTTAATTTGGACATGGTCTTGATGGACCCTAGGAACGTGCTGATTAGTGTCGACATCTGTCTAGGCGGGTTAGCGGTATGAGTTAGCGCTCGATATCGGCAATTCTAGTTCTTTATGCGTATGGGCTGTTACGGACCAATTAAGGAGGGTAGATTGCATATAGATTCTCTACTACCATGGTCGGAGTAGATAGGGTTAGGAGTTGCACCCGTAGCTTATAATTAAATCAAAAGCTCGCTCGATTAATTTAAGGAAATTATGTGGGGAAGTAAATATAAATATTAACTAATCCAAGTTAGTAGATCGGTGAGAAGAGGTGGAGATATACCAAGTTTCTTTTATGTTTATTGTTGGTCAATGACCACCTCTATGTCGCTTCTTAAATAGATTAGAATCGTTTATACTTAAAGTTGAATTGTCTCGTGGGATCGACCTTGACTGAATTTTACTATACTATGATGTACGTAGTATTCTTGCTAGTAATATCGGGTTAGTGACTTACTTGATGACGTAGATCAAGTGATAATAAAATACTTGACCACCGTAAAACCAATACTAGCAAGAGGACTAGGTCCATCGTAGTATAACTATAGCGAATCAAGGCTTCGATCCCACAAGGAACCAATTGTGGGTCATTTATATACAAACAATTAATCATCCATGTCAAGGACACAAAGGGGCCTACAACCAACAAAAGAAAAGAAAGATAAAGGACTCGACACGACACAACACATAAACAACGTAATTAACCTCCCCAATTATTATGTTATCGTTTGGATCTAGAGATTCTATATAATTAAGCTAGACTCGACGACTATTAATCCAATTCGTATTTCTTTTATATTGGCTACGGGAGTCATCCCCTAAACTAGATCTAGCTCCGGGTAGGCCATCTAGATCATTTGTGCTACATTACGTGAATTCGCCAGAGGCCTCCATCTCATATAACTCATGACGCTTACAAAACTAGGGATGCCGATATTAACCGTATTCCTCACCTAGGCAACATTCATGTGGTTAGGCGTACTTCCTATGTGATCGCATCAGTCTCCGTCCCATTAACAATAACTGCGTAGGTATTACGTATAACTAGGTGCATGCAATTCCTGAATACAGAACAGATCTAGATCACGCTGAAAGACCTGGAAGATCAATTCATGAGCCGACCTAGGAGTCCTATATTGGTATTTCCTAATAATACACTAATTAAAACAGACGAGCAATGTAGCCGTAGCCATACCTACTAAGATAAGAAATTCTAGGTGAACAATCACACCATAAAGACGTGCTAGATTGACGCGGTGAAAACCTAAATCTTAGTGTTTCTACATACATAACGGATAAAATAGAGATTCATAAAGCAATTATATAGGTCTACTAGAAACACGATTGTCGATCATACCAAAGTCATCTATAGATCACCGGATAACAGATCTGGGCGTGTGGATCCTTATAGACAAGGAATCCCCACTGCCTCATATCGTATCCTTAGATCTACATCGTTCGGTGAAGAATGAACAACCTCAAACGATAAACAATAATTGGGGGGGACTTAATTACAAAGAACAACGAACAAATAAATACAAATAACACGCATTATTGCTGCTGAACTTGTATTAAAAACAGCTCTGAGAAACTGAGGATTTGTGTTATGAAAAGTGACGTAAAGTGTTACAATGAAATAAGTATATATATGCTTGGAAAACAGACTTAGGATAAACTCCAGCCGACCTAATTTACGTTTCCTAAACCTTAATAATGCGTCGAGATAACTACGAGCCGATCCATTGATTTTGCCCAGCAAGCCCCTATCTCGCTGCCAGCGAGTCCATCAACTTCTGATTGGCTCGCTGGCTTTTCTTGTTCCACACTCCACTTTTCGTGCTGCTTCGATATTTATCCTTAATGCAATTCGATTCCGCTATGATTTATCTTGAGATTTACTTCCTTCGTTGGTAGATATCCTCCGATTCACCGTAATCTATAAAATCAACAATTATCACACAGTATATCGTATTTAAATAATAAAGATAGATAAATACCAAATTATATTCTATAAATCACATAAGATTAAATAAACATTATAAACATGTGATTTAATATAAAATATATATTATTATGCTCGATTTAAGGATAACGTTGATGACTTTTATGGGTATAATTTGACCGTCATCAACTACCCCCACTTAGACTTTGATCGTCACGAACAAAGCATCAATAAGTCATTCCCAAGATAACATTTTCCATGGTCAAATCATACTTACACAAGAAACTCGAGTCAACTCATACCACCATGCTCATAAGGTATCCATTATTCACTACTCGCTATGAATCGAAGTGATGTGTGCATGTGCATGCGCTTTTATATATTCATGTCAAGATTAAAGTTTATGCTAACTTCAGCAGTCTTAACCTACCAACATCAAGATTCCCACTTCTTAAGCCTCGCGAATGGGTAAAGACATGGTGCAATAAGCAAGAGCGTCATCCATAAGGTTTTTGGACTCGGAGACCGAGAAATACTCAAAGCCTTGGTCAATCAGGTTATAAAATACTTGACCACCATAAACCAATACTAGCAAGAGGACTAGGCCCATCGTAGTATAGCTATAGTGAATCAAGGTCGATCCCACAGGAACCAATTGTGGTCATTCCATATATAAACAATTAATTAAACATGTCAAGGACATAGAGGCGTCTACGACCAACATAAGACAAGAAAAGATAAATTGACACGACACAACGTAATTAACCTCCCCAATTATAGTCTTTATCGCTTGGACCTAGATAATTTATATAATAAATCGAACTTATTAATCATCAATCCATTTGTATCTATCTTAGATTGGCTCGAGTCATCCTCTTAAACTTGACTTAGCACCGGTAAGTCACTAAATCATTGTGATATTGTTACGTGACTTCGCCTTTTAGTGCCTCCATCTCATATAACTCCCACGCTACGACTCTAAGGATGCCGATATTAATCGTACACCTCGTCTAGGCAACATTCCTATGGTTAGGCGCATTTCTAAACGATCGCTCAAGCCCTCGTCCAACTAACAATTGCCTTTTAGGTCTCATGCTAGTTTACGAACTACGTATAACTAGGTGACGCCAATTCCTAATACAAAACCTACCTAGATCCCGCCGAAAGTCCCGAAAGATCGCTCGTGAGCCGAACTAGGAGCCTATATTGGTATTTCCTAATCGTGACGCTAATTAAAATCGACGAGCAACGTGGCCGTGGCCATACCTCACGAGATAATAAATCCTACTAAGCTAAACCTACCATAAAGACGTGGTGGACTAACTAACAGACAAATAGGGGCTCGGTCGACCGAAAGATAGACACTCGATCCTACCGAATGATTCCATTCGGTCACCCAAACGATTTCATCCCCGGATTACATCCTAGAATATATCTCTCAGCGTTCATCATACGTAATGTGATTAAACAATGAATTGTAGTAAAGCAATCATATAAATTAACATAGATACGTATTAATTAAACCAAGCAGATTCATGAATAAATACTAAGTATATGACGTAGGTTATGGGATCCTCATGGACAAGGCGTCGGCACATCCCTAACGTCATAGCCTAGATCTACATCATCTAGCTACGATTAACTAATTCAAACGATAAAGCATAATTGGGAGGGATTAATTACTTAAAATAAAAGAAACAGAAAATAAAGGCTTACATAATGCAGCCCTTAAACTCTGGAAACACCATCAATAAACTACATTGAATAAAGATATGAATAGAATGATTTTATTGAATGATATTCTAAGGTACTCAAGGTGTGTCTTTACAATTTCGTAGCTGCTTGCTTATATAGAGGTTTTTGCCGACTTAGGGTGGTTCTAGAAGATAGGCACGACAAAAGCCCTAAACCGCCTCAAAGCTGACACTCGGTCAACCGAGAGCTGACACTCGGTCGACCGAAGCACTAGGCTCGGTCGACCGAACCTAACATTTGCACACGTTAATCACTTTTCTCGTCTATCTTGCTCCCCACTCCACGCTTGCGTGTTGATCTGATTAATCTTTCATTTAATGCTCCGATTTCCTTCCTTCATTATCTTGAGATCATTGATTGAGAAATATTAATCCTTCCGATTTGTCGTGATCTACAAAATCAATAATTATCGCACAATAAATCGGCTTTTAATAATGAAAACGGCTAAATACCAAATATCATATTAATAATCACTTAACATTAAATAATAAATATAAACATGTGATTTAATATGAAATATACATTATTAATCTCGATTTAAGGTCAACGTTGATGACTTTTACGGGTATAATTTGACCGTCATCAACTACCCCCCACTTAGACTTTGATCGTCCCGAACAAAGCATCAATAAGTCATTTCCCAAGACAACATTTTCCATGGTCAAATCATACTTACACAAGAAACTCAAGTCAACTCACACTAGTCGTGCTCATAAGATATCCATTATTCACTACTCATTATGAATCAAGTGATGTGTGCATGTGCATTGGTTTTATATAAATGTGGCAAGATTAGAGTTTATGCAGACTTCACAATCTCAACCTACCAACCTCAAAGATTCATACTTCTTATGCCTTTTATTTTTGAAGCACTAGAGCAATAAGCAAGAGCGTATCTATAGGGTTTTGGACTTGGAGACCGAGTACTACTCAAAGCCTCTTAAAGAGTTGAATATTTTTCATATCTTCATATTTTTCAAATACTATTAATCTCAAGGAAGAAAACTTTTTAGAGTATCCCCCTATCTTAGATCATGTATAGCATCGAATATTACCACAAGCGCGGGGCTACTTTGGTAATGTTACTACAAGCCCAGTGTTTAACGTTTTGCTAAAACACAGGTACGTCTCAAGCTTATTACTCCGCTTTTGTTGGCAAGAAGATAAGGATACATCAGCAGATAGATATTGATACTAAGTTTACATAACCAATCATCTATGCAATGTACACATAATTTCTTCAGTTATTATGATTTGCGCGGTATACTCGATCCACAGATTGAGTAATTGAATAATAAATAACTACTCGCAAAAACGGGCATGGATATCCTTAAATTTACTTAACATAAGTATAATATGATCACGTACTCATGAAACTTGGTTCCTTTCCTATCAATTCTTAGCTAGGAACTCACAATTCTAAGGGTACGAGATACCTAATATGGTATTTATTCAATTTTTTCAATCATGTGCCGTTTCATTCAAATTTTCAATTATAACATAACATGGCTAAGTCTCCTACCCCCCACTTAAACATGGCATTGTCCTCAATGACAAAAATAAATAAGAAGTTAAGAAAAGACTTAGCTCTGAAACGGCTTTCAAGTAAAAGAAAAAGATCGGAGTAAATTTCAAAGACATTGTGGAGAAGCAAGTGAAAACTCATAAGGCATAAACTCCACGAAACCGATAATAACACCATGTCGATGGAGGTTATAAAATAATGTATGAAATGAGGTATAAATACCTAAAAACAGCTTTAAGCTACTTTATTTTATACAACCAATGACAAGGGGAACCAAAAAGAAAAATACTAAATAGAACGAAAAATAAACAAGCAACTAAAGATGGTGGTCTTCATCTACAACCTCCACCGCCTAAATATTCTTAAAACCGGGTGGAGAAGACAAAGATCAAAAAGCATTACCCGACGTGGGAAAAAACGAGGGTGACTCGATCGAAAAGGTATTCAATCCAGGAAAAGAGAAACTTGGTAAGGTATAACAGATTGAATGCGACCTATTGGCTAAAGATCAAATACTTAACGTAGAAACTTCAAACTTGCATTGGATATCAACAACTTAGGAGATGTAGCCACTCCTCAAATTACTAATAACCCAATGTATCACGTAAAAGTCATAACCGTCATCAACATGGTCGGATTGGTGTGATAGTTCGTAACAAAACTTATCATCTAGAAATGCCGGAATAGTCGGAAAAAATGTGAAATTTAAAACTTCCGGTAGATAGATAAGTCGTACTTTGATCGAACCAAAAACCTTTACAATCTAGCTAGGGTCAGAGCTACACTTACCCCAACTAGGATCATGAAAATCAAACTGATAAAAGATAATCATTAAAGCTTAGCAATATTTCAAATTCCATGACACATAGGTATTGTGTAAACAAAATGGAGGTTTAGAGTGTGTCGGGTTTAGAAAAAGATATACAAGGATGGTAAGAAAAGATAAAGGGTGGGTAAGAAATTGTGTTAATGGTTGGGAATTGTTTAAAGGAATGGGATTGGGTGGGAGAGTGAAATGGATGGAAAGAAAGAGAGGCGATGAAAGAATGGTTAGAAATGTGAACTGTTGGGGCAGATTGGTGAGAGGATCGAAAAGTTTGAAGGTGAAAAGTGTAAAGGAAAGATAAGGATAATTGCGTAATGAATTGCGCACTACTTTGAATTTTCACTTGATCACCATTCTAAAAGATTTTGGAAGTTGACCAAAATTGTTCTTGTTCGCACCAATCATTATCTGTTACATTTTCAATAATTCTCAAGCTCTCTTAATGCTTCCATCTTAAGGTGGATTGCTAAATTTCCTTTTCTTTAGCAATTTCTCGACTCTCCTACGGAACTCTATTTCATGCGGCCTATATTGAGTAAAAAAGTTTTGCACATCCTTAGCCCAATGGCCATCGGAACACGGCAAAATAAAAAACCTCAACATAATTCACGTTACTCTTATTTGACTCAAAGAAGGAAAAACCTATAATCCTAAAAAGAAATCCTAAGGGTTTTAAAGAAGTAGTTCTGAGTTTTAAGTCCTCAGCTCGACTTTCCAAAAGTATCCTTGTCGGTTTATCATTCTTGGATCGCTGACTTTGACCCTTCGAGCATTATATGAGGTGGGCTTGTCGCTTTGCGGATTAATAGTTTTCCTTTG
>JAOBSW010001060.1:0-84528 GCA_026214975.1 Gentiana macrophylla | reverse complement strand
AAGAATGACTCTATTTTCTGGCGATGACCAAATTCTATAACCCTTAACTCCATCACCATACCCTACAAACACTCCTTTCTTGGCCATTGGTTCCGGTTTCATTCAACGACATGATAGTAAACTGTGATTCCAAATATCCTTAGAATCGAATAATCCATGAGGCTTACTCGACCACATCTCAATTGGTGTTTTGAGACGGATCCTGTGTGAGGACTCATGTTGATTAAGTAGCAAGCTGTGGTAACAACTCTCCGCCCAAAATTTTCGTGACAAACCAGCATGAGAAAGCATACATCTTGCTCTCTCCATAAGAGTTTGATTCATTCTCTCAGCTACACCATTTTGCTAAGGTGTATTCCTGACTATATGATGTCTAGCAATACCTCATTTCTCAGATAACTCATCAAACTTAGTCCAAAGTAATTCCACCATTATCTCAGTATGAAGCCTCTTGATCTTCTTCCCAATCTGATTCTCAACTAGAGCCTTCCATTGCATGAAGCTCTTGAATGCCTCACTTTTGTGTTTCATCAAAGACCACACAAGTCATCCTTGAATAGTCATCTATGAATGACACAAAGTATCTGTGACCACCCAATGACTCCACCTTTGATGGCCCCCAACAATCAGAATGAATGTAATCAAGTGATGACTTTGTATTGTGTATCCCTTTTGAGAACTTGCTCCTATGTAGCTTCCCAAACACACAATGCTTACAAAAGTCCAGATTCTTGACCTTACATCCCCCAAGAAGATCTTTCTGAGAAAGAACCTGCATCCTATTTTCACCAATGTGACCTGGCCTCATACGCCACACGCTTTTGTAAGTCAGGATCGATGAATCACGATTGATGCCACAAAGAAGCAGAACCAAAGAACAATCGACCCTTGTAATATATAGAGTCCTTTCTTGATTCCTCGAGAACCTCTCAACTGAGTTTTTATAGACACTCAAAGCACACCAATTTTGTTAGAAATCTCACGCGGGACGCAGCTGAATTCAAAAATTTGATTTCCTTTTACCCAAGATCAATTCGTTTAAGCAATAAACAAATAGATAATAGACGGTGGTTACCTTGGTTGATCTAAAAGATCGGCGCTTTGACCGTCTAAGAGAGAGTTCTGCATAGAGCCGCCCAAGTGTTCGGCCTCTACCGCTAGTCCACACGAACACCGCGGAATCCCATCATGGATTGCTATTGGAAAACTCCGGTTGCTAGACCGGCCCTTTCCCCTCTCTCCAACTCTCTACATGAGGATGCTCTATTTTACACAAGAAACTGTAGCTCTTGGAATTATGATGTACCAAAGAGCTTGACACCCACTACTATTTATAGTGTAATATGGCGCTTGATGTAGAGTGGATGAGAAGAAAACCTTTTCCCAATAAAATAAGGAAAATATAATTGATTGATTTATCTCATTTATTATAATATCTTATATTAAATAAATCTAGGATTTTGTCAATATCTTATATTGAATATTTCAAAGATATTGTCAATATCTAATATTGACTATCTTTATTTTATTACCATAAATCAATTCTACACATGTGTATATATATCACACACACACACACACACACACACACACACACACACACACATATATATATATATATATATATATATATATATATATATATATATATATATATATATATCTTGAAAACAAATGTGCACAAGCACATTCCAAGTGCAAGTCACGCATGTGACTATATATATTTAATAATTAACATCTTATATTAATATATGGTAATCTTATTAATTAAATTGCACAATCTAAGTGTATCTTATACACTCATTAAGTTATACCCATATGCAAATAAATTGGCATCCGGAATATTCTTTAATTAATCAATATAATTAATATCTTGTATTTAATTTATTCATAATAAATAAATACCACCATATTAATTTACCACTATAACTTTTATAGTCTCGAGATAAACTTTTCTTATTTGGTTATCATCTATAACCACATTTTAATCCGGCTAGATGTTCTTATGTGTGTGACCCGATAGGCTTCGAATATGTTGGCCGTGAGACACAAAGTGCAAATTACGAAAATGCCCTTCATGCCTAACGATCACGGGATAGCGTCTAGCAACACACCGTGACCCCAATCATCGGAAGAGTCAAATGCAATGACTACTACCTTTCATGTGAAATAGATTACCGTGTAAGTTACAATCCTATCATTTGTAATAATATCCATACGGTCGTGCGTCGAGTGTCAAACATTAACGACCGTATCTTATAATCTGGATATCATGCTCTCTCGGCAACTCGCGTTTCCTCACTTTGCAAAGATTCACGAGTAAGACATTCCCCATAAGAAGGCCATTTCGGATATTCGATCTGTGGCAATATTCAAAGATCTTGATAAGTCTCTTTGAGGTTCAAGAGGTACTTGAACCTCTTTGAACTCATGTGCCGGATTTTCTCGTGTACACTTTATTTATTTATAAAGAGACATATTAATTACATATAAACAATTAATATGTCAAACTCTATTCATAGAAATAGCTTTTACTCTAGTTCACTTTATGTCATAGACATTTATTATGTAAGAGACTAAAAGCATCTAGCCTCGTTTATAGCTTTTACTTTTTCTATGAAAGGTCACTATCTTGTCTAGGACCTTTCAAACTCCTCAATTGTATCTACATATACTCCACATTATCAATGAATAAAAGATAAGTTGAAGTTTACTTTTGTGTTAACACATTCTCAAACTCTCTTCATGGTATCGAGCCATTTGTGTTCTAACTTTTCCATTTGCAAAACTCATATTTCGAAGAATGTCTTCCACATCCGACATTACTTCAACCTCAAAGAGACTCTCAAGCAACCTCGGATGACCTGGGAGTACTGACAACTCTCTTCTTATACAAACCATAGACTTGATGGTAACAACTATCTCTGTTATGGTCAAGGTCTATGAAAATGTACATTTCTCGGACAAAGTAAGATGGGATACTTATGCTGAACAAAACTCGCACTCTTGAAATCGACCCGGTTTTGAAGCATGGGACACAACAAATAATCAACTCATGACCATCCTCACGAGGTCAATGACAAAAGAGATAAGTGAAAACTTTATGATGTATGATACCGCCAAAGAAATGCAGGATAATGCCGTAGATCTTTACTCCAAGAAGGATAATACATCCGAGGTATATGAACTAGAAGCTCAGATTCAAACTTGCGAGCAGGGATATATCTCAGAACTCAATATTTCAATCAACTATCTAAGGCTTGGCAACACTTAGATATGTTAGAAACTCACTCATGGAATGATGTCAAGGATGTTGCTCTTTATAAAGACATCATAGAAAAGAAGAGAGTATTCAGGTTTCCTCACTTGGATCGAATCCTACTCTTGATGATGTTAGAGGAAGAATTCTTGCCACCAAACCTCTTCCAAATCTCAAATCCATGTTTGCCGAGGTCAAACATGAAGAAAGTAGAGAAAAGTCATGCTTCAAATCCACTAACGACAACCCTATCAAGGTGCTGCCTGCCGACCGCCGTATCGAAGGTCGCTGAGGTTGCCGAGACATACAAGAAGCCTCTGAGAAAATCGAAAAAGCTTCGTGATCACCGCAAACGCACAAATCACACCAAGGACAATCTACTGGAAGCTCCATGGCAAGCCTAACTCCTCAAAACCTCAAAACCTATCGTGGAAAGTCAAGGCGTACACATCGGTGAGGAGAGAATGACAACCGGATGAATGCTCGCTTTGTCGCATTCAAAGCCTTCTGAATCAACAAAAGGAAGGTAGTCACTCTCTTGATGTTGCTACTCATACTCATACAGTAAATTCTACTCTTCCTTTAGCAATGAAACATGGATTGTTGATTCTGGGCATCCTCCCATATGACTTGTAATAAAACCTTATAACCAACTATATGCCTTGTCACCAAATTCATAACATTAAAATCACAGATGGATCTATCTCTCGTGCAAAAGGTGTTGGAAATGTTAAACTCACTAATAAGATATGCCTACAGGATGTCCTATTTGTTCCAAACTTAGACGCAATCTTATATCTCACAAGAGACTCACTAAAGATTTGAATTGGACTGTTGTTTTTAAGGAAAATCGGTGCACATTCCAGATCCTACTTCACAGAAGTGATTGGGAAGGCTAAACCTTACTTGCTGGATTGTTTCTCGGTCAACCTCACCAAGACAGAAGGCAAGATCGACCGCCTGCAAGAGCCGCTCCTGCACTTTAGACAATATCATGTTATGGCATTATAGATTAGGACATCCAAGTTTTGGTTACTTAAAATCTTTAACTCTGAATTGTTTAAAGGATGTAATCTGAATGACCTTCAATGTGATATTTGTCAATTTGCTAAACTTACAAAATCTGTGTATGCTAAGTTACCTCATTTGCATTCCTCACCCTTCACCTTAATACACAAAGTGATGTGTGGGGACCTCTAGGGTGAAAAGTATAACAGGAAAAGGTGGTTTGTCACCTTTATTGATGATCATACCAGAACACTTGGGTTTTTAATGAAAGACAAATCAAGTTGGCCCTATCTTTCAAGAATTTTATCATATGGTCTCCACTCAATTTGATACTAAGGTCAAGATCTTAAAGACCGATAATGCTCTAGAATACTATGAGTCTAATCTCAGTACCTTCTTGATGATAGAGGAATTGTTCATATCGATGAGTTGTGTGGAAACACCTCAAATAGAATTCTTTGAGAGAAAGAACAGCACTACTTTGAAATGGCCAGATCAATCATGTTCACCACACATGTTCCTAAATATATGTGGGGTGAAGCTTATCTTGATCGCAACTTATTTACTCAACAGACTTCCCAAAGAGAGTGTTAGGTTTCAAAACTCCACTCCAAACCCTTCCTCGACCACACACTCCTGCCATCATCTTGTTTCCCGATTGCCTCCAAAGATCTTTGGTTGTACTGTTTGTGTATATCCATGCTCAACCACAGTATAACTTGATCCTAAAGCTCACAAGTGCATTTTCCTAGGTTATGCAAAGGATGCCAGAAAGGTTACAAGTGTTATTCCCTATTGAAAAGAAATTTTACAATTCTATGGATGTAAAATTCTTTGAAAGGACCCCTT
Source organism: Gentiana macrophylla (assembly GCA_026214975.1). NCBI lineage: Eukaryota > Viridiplantae > Streptophyta > Magnoliopsida > Gentianales > Gentianaceae > Gentiana > Gentiana macrophylla. The sequence continues at coordinate 79,412 of JAOBSW010001060.1, read as the reverse complement.
ATTACAAAGAAACCTCTCGAGCCATTCAACTGATGGAAACTCGATTGAAATTGACCTAAACCCTTCCTCAAAGAAACTCTTAACCCTCAAAGAACTCCATCGATCCTCGTGAGATCGAACTTCAGTCCTCTCACAACCTCTACGACCTTAATACTCCTCAGCAACCTCCTGAACAAGAGTCTACTGACCCAGAGCCTGCTGATCCTGAGCCTACTGACACTCAGCAATCTACAGATCCTCAGCAGCCTGCTGACATTGATGATAGGCCTATTGCTCTTGGGAAGGAAAGAGATCATGCACCGATCACTCTATTCATTCTTATTTATCTTATGATAAGTTATCTCTCCGCTTTTGCCATGTTTTCACAGGACTGGACTCTCACTCTATTCCTAAAAATATTCAAGAGGCCCTTCAAAATGATAAATGGAAGGCTGCTGTTAAAACAGAGATGACAGCACTTCTGGATAATCATACTTGGGATTTGACACCTCTCCCACAGGGCAAGAAGACAGTCAGTTGCAGATGGTTATTCACTATAAAATACAATGCTGATGGCACTATTGACAAGTACAAAGCCGATTGGTAGCCGTGGATTCACTCAAACTTATGGCATTGACTATAAGGAAACTTTTGCACCAGTGGCAAACTCAACACCGCTGTGGGTTCGATCTCTCTAATGTCCAACTTGACTGGCCTCTTCACCAATTGGACATCAAAATGCTTTTCTAAATGGGGACCTCACCGAGGAGGTTTATATGAATGTACCTCCTGGTTTTATCAATCCTCATACTCAAGGCAAGGTGTGCAACCGAGGAAATCTCTATATGGCTCAAGCAATCACCAAGGGCATGGTTTGGAAAATTAACAACTGTGGTCAAAGCTGCTGGATATCACCAATGCAATTCTGATCACACTATGTTCATCAAGACAACCAACCAGAAGAGGTCTATTATTATTGTCTATGTGGATGATATCATCCTCACTGGAGATGACTCTACTGAGATCCAACATTTGAAGACTCTCGCAAAGGTGTTTCAGTGAAAGACTTGGGTTTTCTCAAATATTTTCTTGGCATGGAAGTAGCAAGAAACAAAGAAAGGCATTTACGTGCCTCCCAAAGGAAATATGTACTGGATCTCAAAGGAAATCGGCATCTTTGGGGTGCAAACTCACTATATCCCCTGAGACCCAGTCCATACCTCTCGCTACATGGTGACACTGCTGTCAGGAAAGAACAATATCAAAGGCTTGTAGGGAAACTCATCTACCTCTCCCATACAAGACCTGATATTGCATATGGTGTCAGTCTGGTTAGTCAGTTCATGCATTGCCCTACTGAGCAACATTGGGATGCAGTAAATAGAATACTGAGGTATTTGAAGTCTACTCCTGGCCAAGGGTTACACTTCACCAAGTCTGCTGATAGATCCATCAAGGTCTACACTGATGCTGATTGGGCTGGATGCCACATAGATAGAAGGTCGACCACAAAGCTCACTTGTTCTATGTAGCAGGGCAATCTTGTTACTTGGAGGAGCAAGAAACAACCCATCGTGGTCAGAAGCGATCTTGAAGTTGAACTCAGGCACTTTGTCTTAGGCATTTGTGAAGCTCTTTGGCTCAAAAGAGTACTTCTTCAACTTCAACAACCCTTCAAAGAACCTATCACACTCTGTGTGATAATCACTCAAAGACTATGCATGGCGAGAGGATCCACCCATCATGACAAAACAAAACATGTGGACATTGATGACACTTCTTAAAGGAAAAGATTGATGCCAAGATTATCCAAATCCAGTATGTTCCTCAATGAGACCAAAATGCAGATATTCTCACCAAAGCTATTCCACCTCTCATGTTCAGCAGACTAAGTAGCAAACTTGGCTGCATCAACATATACAGCCCAGTTTGAGGGGGGGTGTGGCAATATTCAAATCTTTGATAAGTTCCACGAGGTTCAAGAGTCTTGAACTCCTTTAAACTCATGTGCTGATTTTACGTGTACACTTTATTTATTTATAAAGAGACATATTAATTACATATAAACAATTAATATGTCAAACTCTATTCATAGAAATAGCTTTTACTCTAGTTCACTTTATGTCATAGACATTTATTATGTAAGAGACTAAAAAGCATCTAGCCTCGTTTATAGCTTTTACTTTTTCTATGAAAGGTCACTATCTTGTCTAGGACCTTTCAAACTCCTCAATTGTATCTACATATACTCCACATTATCAATGAATAAAAGATAAGTTGAAGTTTACTCTTGTGTTAACACATTCTCAAACTCTCTTCAGATCCTAAACATAGGATACGCGATTCCCGGACGACCAATCATGTATACTCCGCATGCTTCAGTATCATACACAATCACTACCGCATGATCGCCCCGTGGCTAGGGGAAACCTCAATAGTGTCAAAGCATGACAATCCACACCGTGATGCCATGAAGACTCCGGTCTTAAGGATAATTACACAACCGCCACATAATGTGACACTTATCCGTGTAAGTGGGTCAGTCTAACGTACGCATTCTCTAATACACGTCCACGTATAGTCCAAGTGTCTCTACACTTCGATAGACGAGATCTATCCCTGCCCTTAAAGATAGAAGACATCGATACATGCTAGTCTGCTTGTACTATCAATGTCCTGCTTTAATAGTACATCGCCTTAGAGACATTTAAGTATCAAACTTATTAAAGTGATTAGAGATCTCATCAACCATAATCGCCTATCATGGTTTCTCTATCACGCTTTAATACTAAGACGCGTTATCATATAACAATTCATAATTGGTTCTTTAGAAGAATGAGATATATGACAACAGAAAAGCCATTTAATATATGCATAAACATAAAGAAATAGTAGAAATGATCCGACCGGTCGGATCCGGTCCAACCCGATTGGGTTTAGGACACTATTCCAACAAATTTCCCCCTATAAAACTGAATCCTCTGTTGTCTAAAGAACTGAGAGATATCAAGTTTTTGGTCATTTGTGGAACATGACTAACTTCACTTAGTTTACAGAATCTTCCATCCTCTCTTTCTCAATCGAACTAAGCCAATCCCAACTACCTTGCACCTTCTTTGTTTGCCATAGATATATGACCACCATCTATCTGCGATAACTTGAGAACCACTATCTCTCGAGGGCAAATATGAAAGGATGCCCTGAGTCCGTAATCCACACATTAGTTTGATGTGTTGACTCTCCCGCCGCTTGCTAGGACCATGTCCTCATCTCGAATCATGCTCAATCTACTTACCGCTTTGTGCGAAGGCTTCTTCTCTGCTTTGTTTCTTCCTCTTTGGACAATTGGACTTCCAATGTACCTGCTCCTTACAATAATTAAAGACATCTGTGGATTTAGGGCCTTTGGACCTTGTCTTCTTGGAATTTTTCTTCCTAGATCGACCATGCTCTTTTCCACTACTACAATCGACTATCACCATGCACTGATCACTGTCTTTCACCTTGGTGCCTTATGTCTCGGCTCCCTAGCATGTAAAGTCGACCTTACATCCTCTAAAGCAATCGTATCCTTCCCAACTATGAAAGATCGCACAAAGTTCTCATAGAAAGTCGTAATGAAACCAACAAAATCAAAGCAGCATCTTCATCCTCAATCTTAACATCAATATTCCTGAGATCATGTAATATTGTGTTCAGCTGATCAAGATGATCTCTCAACTGAGCCCCCTCATGCATCCTCAGGCTAAACAGCCTCTGCTTCAACAGCAACTTGTAGGTCAATGACTTAGTCATATACAGGCTTTCAAGCTTTAACCGTAACTTGGCAACGGTGTCTTCCTCAGAAACTTATGTGATAACATCATCAGACAAGCACAACATGATGGTTGAATATGCTTTCTCCTCCAGACTGGCATAATCTACAATACTGGCATCCCCTCTACCTGATAAAGGAGTCCACAATCCTTGTTGCTTTAACAAGGCCCGCATCTTGATTTGCCACAGACTGAAACGGTTCCTCTTGTAAATTTATCAATCTTCATGTTCATTGCTGACATCCTTCTAATTAAAGAACAAACCTTTGATCACAAAATCCTAGCACCGGTCACCGGTCTTGGTGAAGATCAACTTTGTTCACCTGCAACTCCTGAATCTTGAACCTGACGGTCTGATACCAGTTTGTTATAAACACGGATATGAATATGCAGTTTAAGAAAGAAACAAACACATATAGCAATGCAAACGTAAAGAATGGCAGAATTGATAAAACACAGAAACAAGAAGAACACAGTGATTTAACGTGGTTTCCGGCATTGTGTCGACTACTCCACGGACAGAAAATGAGATATTTTAATATGCACAGAATTACAAGGTTTTCACAAGTGTGTGAATAACACTTTTGAATGACACACATTTCATTGATTACAACATAGGTATTTATAGACACAAGTCCCAAACTGACTTTCAGAAGAAACTCAGATGCACTTCATCAAACTGACTTTCATAGAACTGAATATACTTAACTGAACTGACCATCAATCTCAGTCTCAGTTTTCCCAGATTAGTTCCACCAGCTATTTCTCAGTTTAGAGATTGAGTCACCAAAAACTGACACTATCTAAAAAGCTTACAAGTTTTAGGATAGATGATAATCACATATCAGGAAGTCTTCCCCGATGGAGTTGGAGAGCTTGTTGGTTTAAGCGTGTTGGATGTCATGGGTAATACTCTTTCAGATAGCATTCCTCTCTCCATTGGTAAGCTTATAATCTTGAAGCATCTTTAGATTTCGGAAAACTACTTTATAGGGGAAATTTCTTCATCTATTGGTGGCATTCCAGGACTTCTATTTCTAGCTTTAGACCAAAATCAGCTCACCGGTAGCATACCGGTTTCCCTGAGCAATCTCACTGAACTGCAAGCATTATATCTTTCTCAAAATCATCTAAATGGATCACTCCCCAAAGAAGTTTTTAATTTGACCTATCTGTCAGTTGGGCTATTTTTAGACCACAACAAATTTACTAGATCGCTACCCTCAGAAGTTGGTAATTTGAAAAATATGGTTTTGCTAAGCGTTTCCGGAAATGAATTATCTGGTGAAATTCCAAAATCAATTGGTGATTGTCAGATGCTAGAGAACCTTGAAATGGAAGGTATTTTCCTAAATGGAACGATCCCTTCGTCAATAGGACAATTGAAAAGCATTGAAGTCATTGATTTGTCGTGGAATAAATTGTCAAGGGAAATTCCTACTTCTTTGGAAACGTTGAAATTCATTAGCATTCTCGATCTTTCATTCAATATGTTAGAAGGTGAAGTTCCAAGGAATTGAGTCTTTTCAAATTCAAGTGTCTTCTCAATAGTGGGGAATGGAAAGCTCTGTGGAGGAATCAAATCATTGAACTTACATGTCTGCATCCCAAATGATTCAAAAAAACACAAGAAGTTGTCAGTTCACACAATCGTGATCCTAGTGATCAATATCCCCTTAGCCTTGATTTCGTTATTTGGATGAGCATATGTAATTTTCAAAAGAAAAAAATCTAAAGGAGTGTCTTCTTCAAACTCTCCCTACGATAAGAAACTCCATAAGATTTCATATGCTGAAATTTTGGCTTCCACGAATGGTTTTTCGTCAGAAAACTTAATAGGTGATGGAAAATATGGATCTGTGTACCGTGGAGTTCTCAAACCAGACGAGAAAGTGGTTGCCATCAAAGTGCTAAAGCTCCAGCTAAAAGGATCCCACAAGAGCTTCTTGGCAGAATGTGAAGCATTGAGAAACATTCGCCATAGAAACCTTGCCAAAATCATTACTTCTTGTTCTAGCATTGACTTCAAAGGCAATGATTTCAAGGCTTTAATTTTAGAATACGTCCGTAATGGAAGTTTGGAAGAATGGTTGCATCAATATTCATATGTCCATGATAATGAGAAGAAGTTAGACTTGTTAGAAAGGTTAAACATTGCAATAGACATTACTACGGCATTGGATTATCTTCACAATCACTCCGGAAATCCAATTGTGCATTGTGATATTAAACCAAGCAACGTTCTCTTAGGTGACGATTTACGTGGCCTGGTGAGTGATTTTGGCCTTGCAAAATTTCTCCAAACGCCTAATGGTATATCACAAGATATAGAAAGCACCTCCGTCGGAATCAGGGGAACAGTTGGCTATGTTGCTCCAGGTACATCCATAACCATAAGTGTTTTGAACAAAATATTTACAAAATTCACAGCATTTTTACATTACATTATTTTACGGCTACCATTTATCCTTTAACGTTTTATTTGTATAGAATACGGCATGGGAGGAAATTTATCAGCAAAAGGGGACGTATATAGCTACGGAATTCTTTTGTTGGAGATGTTCACGGGGAAAAGACCTACAGACACCATGTTCACAGAAGATTTTACTCTCCATAACTATGTTAAGACCTCTCTTCACCATCGTATGGCTGAAATCATCGATCCACAACTTTTGACAGTAGAGGAAAACAAAGAAAACATGAGCAAATACACTTCAACATGGATTGAGTCTTGTTGCTTATCGATTTTTCGTGTAGGACTATCATGTTCTTCTAAAATGCAAAACGAGAGGATGGCTATTAATGATGCACTTACTGAACTACAACATGTTAGGAATGAATTGCAGGAACTGCTGCATGCCGAATTTCTTTGTTTCAACAATAAAATTGCATAAATTTCCAATCTTATTATATTATGAGAAAATAAGGTTGTTTTATTCGGCTTTTCTTATTTGGTTTTCTGCATTTCATCTGTAGTAATTGTTCTTCTACATGTCAATAAAAATCATCTGGAGTCCTATTCGGTTTGTTTAATTTTATACCACCTCCCTAACATACTATACCTCATGCCTACCAAATATCAATCTTACCTGCTTAAAAATCTCACATTTTCAATAGCTTAAATATAAAAAATCATTTATTCCACAATTCGAAAAACAAGCCTTAAAGTAGAGTACAATATTCAAACATCAAAATTCAGCGATGTTTATACGATCATAGTAGCGACCCGACGGACCACCTTGAGGAAGAAGAGCCAACATGACAGGTCCTTCAGCACCTTCATTCACCGTATCCGTTCCCGTGTTCCAATTGATGTCTGTTTTCACAAAGCCAGGATGAACACAGTTTATGCACATTTGAGGATACTTCTTTGCCAAAACTCTTGTATAAGCATTAATGGCAGCTTTGGATATGCTATACGCCGGTAACATATTTGGCCATCCATTGGCTTCAAGAGATTCATGCTTTAGATCATACAAAAACCTCTGCAAAACTCCATCAATTTTCTCTTCAGTTAGAGTTTCGATGTCTCCAAGTTCTTTTCTTATTTCCTCACCCGGAATCCGCTGCACGAGTTTCAAATTTTCATTAGTCCGTATTAATTACTTTAATCCGGGATAGTAAATAGATAGGGCGCCTATAGTAGCAGTTGGCACTAATTTCTTACCCTTAATTCACTTCTTAAAGAAGACACATTTACAATCCTTGCACCCAGTGGCGGAACCAGAAAAAAATTTCCCGGTGGTCTTGATATTTAAACTGCAAAGCTAAAAAAAATCCGGGAAAAAAATATGGGGTGGTCTGTGGTTTTTGTTGTACTTCCCTTGATTACCGTGGTATGGTATGGCTCATCACAATGGTTGTGCATACTACCAGTGGCGGAACCAGAAAAAAAAATTTGGGGTGGTCTTGGTATTTAAACTGTAAAGCTAAAAAAAATCCGGGAAAGAAATATAGGGTGGTCTTGGTATATAGACTATAAAGCTAAAAAAATCTTCCGATGGGGTAGTCTTGGTATATAGACTATAAAGCTTAAAAAAAAATCCGAAAAAAATTATGTTGGTAGTGGGATTTGAACATAGAACCTAGAATTATGGAGACTGAAAAGAGTTTCTAATTAAACCACTAGGATATAATGTCTTTTGTTCAAGAAAAAGACACATAACATACTAACATTACTACAATTACACTCTTTTGGGACGACAAAATGTCGTCCCTAATAATCAAAAGTCGTCCCGTTTTTACGTTTAGGGACGACATGTCGTCCCTAATGTGTCGCCTCTAAAGGTTCGTCTCAAAAAATAGGAGGATTTTTTTTTGGGACGACATGTCGCTCTAAAGATCCATCGATGTGGGCAAATTTTTATTCAACGCCGACGCATGGCGTGCATTTTTTGGGACGACATGTCAGTCCCTAATGTAAAATTCGAAATTAATTTATATTATTTCACAAAAACAAATTAAATAATTTAATTTTTATTAGGACGACATTGTCGTCCCTAAAACTTTACAATAAATTTAATTTAATTTCCGAAAATGAACTATTAAAAATTATTAAATTAGGGACGACAAATGTCGTCCCTAATGATCGGCTATAATTTTCTGGGAAATTAGGGACGACAAATGTCGTCCCTGTTTTTTTTTATTTTTTTATTTTAGGCAGCATTTGTTTTTACATGCCCTCGCATGCCGAAAAATCGAAACGCAACATTAACATGAATAAAAAATCATCCAAATGAACCAAAAATCATCCAAATGAACCAAAACTACTAGCTAGGGGATGAATAAACATAATAATAATATGAAAATCGTAAATTCCATCGTAACGTACGGTTAACCAACAAAATATTTAAAACAAAGTTATAAGTTATGTTTGTGATCCATCGTGTGTACCATCGCCGATCCTCATCACCATCCTCATCACCATCATCATCATCATCATCATCATCATCTATGCCAAACGTTGTATTATTTGTTTTGTTGTAGTGGGGCGAAAGAAGTCTAGCATAGTCTTTTGTTTCATTTTGGCTTTTTCAACTTTGCCAACTCCTTCTTCAATCCATCTACTTCAAGATCACGGTATGATGAAGTGGCACACCGGATGAGGATGGTATGGACGATCCCGATGCTCGTGAAATGGCCATCCGAGGCCCGCGTCCAATATAGTAGTCGCTTTGTCTCCCAACACACTACTAAAAATCAAATCTTCTTCTTCTTGAGTCGACTTTCTTGGGTCTGGAGCGATGATGGAGCGATAATACTCCAACATTCTCTACATTTATACCACAAATAATAAAAGTATGTCAAAAGCTATATGTATATATATATATATATATAGAAAATAATATCACTTATATGTATAGCTTGTGTATGTATGTATATATATATAGAAAAAAATATCGATCACTTACATGATCATCTTCGGCTTGAGCATCAACCCATGTCCCATCCGCATGTCGACGCACTTCCGCCCATAGATCTACATGGATCACGCTCAATGACATTCTCGCGATAACCGTATCATTCTTTCAAATAAGAATACATATTATTAGTTATTAAAATTAAAATATAAAAATATAAAGATATAAATGTTATTAGTTATCAAAGTCTTTTTTGTTTTCGTGTGTTTTACGTTACTTACATCTTGTATGCCTTGATAACGGCGTTGGTCGATAGTCTTTCGCCCGTGTGTGCCTTTCTTGTTTCCACGAGCATTTTGGGTATTCACTTCTGATTTCTCCTGTTTAAAAGGAAGAACAAAAGTCATATACACAAGATAGATAATTTATATAGACCTATCGATTATTGATTTACCCAAAACTCGTGAATAGAAATAATCTAAATACTTGTCCCAATCCTCATCCAATAGGACATCTCGATGTGTCGTGGGCAAGGCACTTCCTTGTTCCCATGATCTCGTTCCCATTCTTTTACATGCGTGCTTAACCTTCCTTTCCAACTTTTGTACAAAACGCCATGGCGTTCTCAAGCACGGCGTCTTGATGTTCAGTTCAATATTATCAAAATGTGCTCGAAAAACAATATATATATATATATATATATATATATATATATATATATATATATATTTTATTTATATATATATATATATATTTATTTATTTTTTTTGTTTTGATACCAATATATATATATATATATATATATATATATATATATATATATATATATATATATTTTACAACTTGAAAGTGTTAATTATAAAAATACGCACTTTCATCTCCTCAAGAGTAAATTCTTCGATTGTTCATCAACATCCCGCCAAGTTGGAAAATAAGGTCTAATATGGCATCTTATTGCCTTTTCTAAAGCGGATGATAGTTTTCCGTGGTATTTTCCAACATCATTCCGCATTTTAGGAAATCGTGGATGCCATACTATTGGGAGTTTGTTTACTCCTGTTTCTTTTTCTTTCTCAAGGGAAAGCCCTTTGGCGAAGCCGCGTTGCCCTCTCTTCTTACGGCTTTCCAAGGCCTCCAATTCAAAGATCATCAACGATGAATTGGTCAAGATACTCATCTGCAATAAAATGTGAATAGAATGAAAAAATGTACAACGGTAATTATAAAATTTGAATCGAATGAAAAAAAAAAGATTATTACATACCATTCTCACAATCAGCTGGTATCCTATCCGGATTTTGATGTGGTGGACGCGAACCACCGGCAGACCCAGCACAAGCCATGTAAATAACTTTTGAATAAAACAATCGGGGTTAGGCCTAGTGTTTACATATCCAAATATAACAAACAAGTTTTCTGTTGTGAATAAAAAATACAATAGACAACATTCATTAAAAAATGAATAGTTTGATAGGTTTACATATCCAAATCTTAAACTAACAAGCAAGGTGTTTCGTTGCAAATAAGAAATACAAGAGACAACATTCATTAAAAAATGACTAGTTTTGATAGGTTTACATATCCAAATCTTAAACTAAACAAGCAGTGTTTCATTACAAATAAGATATTTAAGAGACAACATTCATCACAAAAATGACTCGTTTGATAGGTTTACATAGATTCAAATCATTCACCATCATTTGGTGCGTTCGGGTCGTATGTCACATCATCATCGATGTCGTTATCAACATCTTCATCATCTGACGAAGCATATTTGTCAGCATCGATGTTGTTATCAACATCATCATCGTAATTGTCATCATGTTCATGCGATTCTATCTCATTTGCACTCATGTATAAGGCTTCATCCACTCGTGGAAGTTGAACAAAAAGTTGGAAATTTCCGTGCGTTGTTTCATCAATTACCAAATCATCAACAACATTGGTGTCAATAGTTGGAGCCTCTACGATATGACGGTGTTGGAAATGCTCAACAACTTTCCAACCAGATCCATTATACAAATCATCTATGTAGAAGACTTTTTCAGCTTGTGAAGCAAGAATGAATGGCTCATCTTCGTAAAATGTGTTTTTAGTGTTTATACTTGTTCTATTCTTATACACTCTGACACCCCTCTTATTCGGGCTGAGTGTCGAACCATGTACATTTGAAAAGAACAACATTGTTCTCCGTGGATAACCTACTACATAAATGTCTTTTAAAACCCCATACCACATAGTGTCTTCGGCCCCTTGACAAAGAATCCCACTATTTTGAGTTATACGTGATTGTCACGGATTTTATTAATACAAAGTAAACAAGTAATAAAACCGGTTAACCTCAAGTGCAAGGATCGTAGTACAGAGGCTAATGCCGGGTCGATCTTACGGGGAACTAGACAGTTGTAAATCCTAGTTGTTGTTTTAACTAACTATGTCATGAACTACACTAAACAGTGAATTAATCTAAACAAAGATTGCAGAAAATAAACTAGACAGAGGAGATTATCCAAGGCTAGGAAAGATACGGGCAACGAACTTATTAACTAAACTAACTAATTGCAAAAAAGTAATTAACGAAGCGAAACAAGACTCAAGTTGCAAGGATTTAAAATCAAATTGTAAAAGGCAAACGAGGATTGATCCACCTATCAACATGTATTGATCTCCTATCTCGATTATATGTGGTATTTATCTAGGTTGTGATTCACCTTACCTAAACATGAACCCTAATTCCTTAATTGATTCGTCTATTAACCTAGTATCTTCCAATGCTAGATTAATGCGGTTTAAGATCAAAGGTGTCAACTTTTACGTTTAAATCTAGTGATTAGACTTATTAACTTCCGTTATTATAAATCTAAGGACTATTCTTATCTATGGTGATCTAAAGGTTAATCATGACTTCCATCAATCATAAACATAATCATACATGCAAATCTTCCGATGTAAACGCAATTAAACGAGATAAAACATAAATAAGAAACAACCTTAAATAAATAACTCACAGTATAATCGAAATACAGAAATCAATCCAAGTTGATGGCTTCACAATTCTTGTTCGATTGAAGCCTTAGCTCCTGAGCATCCTCAGCAACACAGTTTTGCAGAAAAAGAACATAAAAACTGCTCTAAACTAATCTAATTTAAAATTGCAGAAAAGTGAAAGGAAAAGAAGTAAAACCGCAGCCTTAGCCGCCCCTAGGGTTTAGGGTTTGTATAACGTCGAATTGTTGTTTTTGTGTGCGAAAATAGGCAGGTATTTATAGAGATTAAAGTCGGTTCTGGCTGAGTCGGCGGACGGACGAGCGTTCAATATGGTGGACGCTCGTTCACTTTTCTTGAACTCTCTTCAGACGCTCGTTCGGCCTCAGTTCAAACTCTCTGAATCACTCTTGGCACCTTGGGCGCTCGTTCGGGATTTGAGGCGCCCGTTTGGTCTCGGGCGGAGTATGGACGCCTTTCGTTCGAGGATGACTTGAAGGTGATTTCTTCATATTTATCTCTTTTCTTCACTCCATTTGATCATTATCTCTTCCTTCAATCACTTAGCTCGAATTTTAATCTCTTTCAATCATCTTTTGAGCCTTATAATAAACATACCTATAACACATGGAAAACATCGCAAGCTGTAATAATATTCAAATAATCATATTTTAACCATGAAATCACATAAATATATCGATATTGCGATTAAGCCGTTAAAAATATCGCTTTGCTCAATATTTCAATATAAGACCTATTTATTATGCAAATTGTACAATTAAGAGGAAAATACCATAAAATACATTCTTGAAAACCATAGAATTTCACCCTTAACAACTCCCCACACTTAGCTTTTGCTCATCCCGAGCAAAACAAAACAAAACCAAGGTTCGAAAATATATAGACATCTCAACAAATATAACATACATTCAATAACTTAGAGGTTCAACCGGGTGTGTGCGTGCAAAGCCATAGTAAAGTTCCACTAGATCCACACTTGAAATTGATTCAAGCAAACTAGCTAATACCCCCTCTAGACTAGCAAGGACTGACACTCATAAGATGCACCCTACAAACGTGACATATCTCGAAAAGAATGATCGAATATATCTAGAGCCTTTCTGAAACACTCAGAGGATAATCCCTACAGCATATCTATCAGTTTATACTGGGGATAAGATAGACGATAACTTAGTCTTATATTCATTTCATAACAATTCTTAGTTGATTTAACTTATTCACTTTTAAACACACATTAGAATGAGCTATTGCCCTCATAGCAGAATAGGACATTTCGAGATAATCCCCTACCTTACTCCAATCATAAGGCATCTTCTCCTAACTGTCGTGAGCTTTTAGTCATCATGGTGGTATAGGATATACGTGGCATACCCTACCGCACTCAAATCATCGACTAGCTTTCGACACACACAACTAATTCAATCAATTCAACTTTTCATTTGTCAATAAGTCACGTGTTACTTATCACATTCAAACTTCTAGATATTCACAGTATAACATACTCGGAACTGAATACAAACTATCATAATTCGCGAGATATAAACGTGGCACTGAGCACATGACTTATAAGAAAATCAAAAATCACTAATCCAAAATGGGGTATAACTTTATAAGTTAGCTCGTCATTCACTATGGCTCGTGAAAAATAGTGTTGGGTGAAACATCTAACTTATCAAGTACATGAAATATCGCATAGATGACTATAAAAACAACGAACTTCAAATTGAATTGCCTACTCGGGACCAAACAAAGACAAAAGTGTCGGAAAACTTTGAAAAATTACGCTCATTTTGCATAATAAAAACATTCTAACGTATTAAACAAACTTATATGCATAGGTACAAATCGAACAAATCGAACTATCCCCTCCCCCACACTTAAAAATTCAACATGTCCTCATGTTGTGCAGAAGATAAAAAAGGATAAGAACTTAGCTGAATTTGCGTAGAAAACCGAGCCGTTGGTCAGGCTGGAGCATGAAAAGGCCAACGCTCGCAAAAAGCGTGGACAAACGTCCCAAAAGTAACTCAATCGGATCTCGACAAAAACTACCGCTGCAAAACTCGAGAAACAGAAAACTCGGGGGAAAACGGGGTATAATATGGCAGTAGAGATATAAATCAAAACGGAAAAAAAAAAGAAAAGATCATCGATAAATATGTCAACACAAGTCAAAGAACGAGAAACTAGAAAGTACAAGAATCATGAAAAGTAACCAAAAGTAAAGTAGCAAAATGTATAGGTACAGCCAAATCGAATTAAATGTATCAAAAAAAAAGTGCAACAACAACCAGAAAGATAGATATAAAAATAATAACTCAAGACAGCCCCGGAGTCGTCTCAGTCGTGAAATCGCCTCCTGAACAAGGTGGAACTATGATAACGTACGTGATGGTCTTAACACAGTGCTAATGTCAAAATCTACATGAAGAACTATAGTGCCTCCCGGTCCACCATCTATCGTGATCGGCGGGATCCGACTAATGAGTGGGAACTCCTCAGGGCGAACTCCGTAAAAATCCAAATCTAGAAAGCAACTACTGATAGATAGAAACATAAAAGCTTAGTAAAACTAACTAAAATAACTAAAACAACATACGAAAGCAAAAAGAACTAAGGAAAACTAAAACAATATTGGATATCTAGGATGCCCCTGGTGGCGCTTTTGGTTTACGTCGTTAGCTCGACACCAATTAAGCTCACTGGGTCAGGCCATTTCACTTTTCTCGCGACCATTACTTCGTGTAAAGCTCTCATCAAGAGTGTGGTCTGCGAAAACGACATCTTACGCATGGGATTAATGCTCGGCGAGTTTTCCATACACGTTTAACCTTTCCCATGGTTGACTTCTTCCTCTGTAAATTCCTCTGATGACGTTTAAGCTTTTGCTCCCTTTCATATTCCTCCATATCCCAAGTGCCCGCTAGAACTTCTTCACATCTACGACTACCGTCATCCTCGGAGAACAAGTCGGGTGACAACTCGTCTAATTCATCGACTTGTGTAACACCACATCCGAGAATATCGAGGAATTTAACAATCAAAGGCTTATCCTTAGGTTCACCGATATAGTGCTTGCACCTCTGACCATTGACCCAAAACGGTTTACCGCTATAACCTTGAAGTTCTAGAACGCCTCCAGGAATGATTTGGAGAATTTCGAAGGGACCGGACCAACGTGTCCTTAACTTCCCAGGGAACAAATGTAACCTGGAATTGTAAAGTAACACTTGCTCTCCAACTTGAAATTCTCTCTTCTTGATCTTTGCGTCATGAAGGAGTTTCATTTTGTCTTCATCGATCCTGGCACTTTCGTAAGCTGAAGCCTAAACTCGTCCAACTCATTACATCACTGCGATCGATGTTTTCCACAGGCTTGGGAATCGAAGTTAAGAAACTTTGTAGCCCAATAAGCTCGTGCTCTAACTCAACCGGCGGTGTACGATTTACCATAAACCATCTGGTAGGGTGATGTACCCATGGGGTCTTATAGGCGATTCGATATGCCCATAGTACATCATCCAACTTTAGACTCAGTCTTTTCTATGATCGTATTCACTGTTTTCTCAGGATCTTCTTCAAGCTCGTTGCTTCGCTCAACCTCGACCACTAGTCATGGATGATATGGTGTGCCGCTTTTTGTGGCGAACACCATACTTCTCGAGGACTTTTTCCAAAGGTCGGTTGCAAAAGTGTGTCCCTTCATCACTAATCAAGGCACGTGGACATCCAAACCTCACAAAGATATTCTTCTTTAGAAAATTCATGACCGTTTTATGATCATTGCGAGGAGTGGCTATTGCCTCCACCCATTTCGATACATAGTCTACGCAGACTAAGATGTATTTATTCCCACAGGAAGATGGGAATGGACCCATAAAGTCAATCCCCCATACATCAAAGACTTCGCATTCAAGAATGGGTTTCAATGGCATGTCATACCGCCTTGTTAGAGTACCGGTTCTTTGGCACCTATCACAAGCTTTACAGAAAGCTTCCGTGTCCTTAAATATCGTTGGCCAGTAGAAACCGGACTGGAAGATCTTCGCAACCGTTTTCCAAGGACCAAAGTGACCACCTGTGGGTCCACTATGGCATTGCTCGATTATATCGCGTTGCTCAGATTCAGGAACACACCTTCTTAACAAACCATCTTTACAGATTTTGAAGAGGAAAGGTTCATCCCAAACGAAAGATTTCATATCAGAGAAGAACTTCTTCTTCTCTTGATAAGACATTTCAGGATCGAGATATTGGGAATGAAGGTAATTGACAATGGAGGAGTACCAAGGAACGTCCCGGAGCGCGACCATCTATCAACATGATGTTTTCTAGAGGAAAGTAAAGATCTATATCATCGGGATCACCCTTTTCCTCACTTAACACCCTAGAAACATGATCCGCCACTACGTTCACCGCCTTTTTTATCTTTAATTTGAACATCAAACTCTTGGAGGGTCGGTATTCAACGCGATGGCGCGCGGTTTAGCCTCTTTCTTAGTCATTAGATACCGCAGCGGCGTGATCGATCCACACAATCACTTGAGCACCCAAAGAAGTAACTATGAAACTTATCCATAGCGAATACTACGGCTAATAATTCCTTTCAAAGTTGGTCGTGTAGTTAACTTGAGAAGGATTTAGTGTGTGATCAGCGTAATAGATGGCGGAACTTTCCATTAAGCTTTTGCCCTAAGATCGCACTCAATTGCATAGTTTGATCGTCACACATAAGCTCAAAGGGTAAGTTCGATCGGGTGATATAAGTATTGGAGCGAGATTAATCGACTCTTAAGCTCTCGAACGCTTGCTTGCACTATCATCAAAGTCAAACTCAAAATCTTCCTTAAGTAAGGTAGAAAGGGGCTTGGCGATCTTTGAAAAGTCTGAATGAATCTTACATAGAAGCCGACATGTCCGAGAAAACCTCGACTTCGCGAACATTCTTAGGATAACTCATCTTCTCGATGGCTTCCACCTTAGCCCTATCTACCTCAATACCTTTGGGCGACACTTTGTGGCCAAGAACTATTCCTTCATCCACCATGAAATGGCATTTTTCCCAATTGAGTACTAAGTTCTTTTCCACACATCTAGATAACACTGGTCAAGATTAGCGAGGCAATCATCGAAGGATTGACCAAAGACCAAAAAATCGTCATGAAAATCTCCATACACTTTTCAACTAGCTCGTCAAAGATAGCCATCATACACCTTTGAAAGGTGGTGGGGCATTACTGAGACTAAATGGCATCCGCCTATAAGCGAATGTACCATACGGGCGGTGAAAGTGGTCTTCTCTTGGTCAATAGGATCGATGGGTATCTGGAAGTACCACTGAATATCCATCCAGAAAGCAGATAGAATCGTGCCCCGCCAGGCGCTCAAGCATCCGGTCAATGAAGGAAGGGGGGAAATGATCTTTCATTGTGACCTCATTGAGTTTTCTATAGTCAATCTGAGACTCTATAGCCTGTAACGAGCCTCAATGCTATCTCTTCTCCTTCTCATTCTTCTCAATAGTAATTCCACCTTTTTGGGAACTACAGAGTCGGGGACACCCACTCGCCGTCCATCCAATGCGTAAATGATACCCATATCTAGAAGCGTAATGATCTCCTTCTTGACAACTTCTTGCATGTGAGGTTAAGCCTCCTTTGGGGCTGTCATCGTACACATTTAGCACCCTCACTAGTCTTGATCTTGTGCATGCAGATGTCGGAGATATTCCTCGGATATCTCCCACCGCCATCCAAAGGCTTTTTCGTTGTTTAGCAAGACGTTTAACGCATTTGACTCTTCTATTCGAGACGACTTGGCAGATATGATCAAAGGAAGCTTGTCACCTTCACGTAGGAACACATACTTAAGATGTTTAGGCAACGGCTTCAGAACTAGATCTGCGGGGGGATCCTCTAAACTCGATTTAAGCCCTCCACTTTTCAACTCAACATCGCTGAGCTTACTTAGTGGCTCCACTGCCAAAGCTTCTTCTCTTAATAGCTCATCCTCAAAGTCAGCTGCTAATTGATCTAGATTAACCACACCATGACTACTCAAATTATCGATCAATCGCTCATATTCCACTTCCACAGCCTTGACTTGCTCGTCCATACAGTCATTGAAGTCATTAAATGACTCCTCACTGGAAAAGCCGGTTGGAGAACCAGAGGGTACTTGAATGGACTTAGAGACACTATAGCTCACCTCCTGGTCACCCACTCGAATAGTTACTCGCCCACCATCACAATCGATGAGGGCTCTAGCTGTAGAAAGGAAGGGTCTTCCAAGAATTAGGGGAACATCCTCACCTTTCTTCATATCTAAGACGTACCAGTCAACTGGAAAGGTAAACCAATCAATTCGAACTAGTACGTCTTTCAGGATCCCTGAAGCTTTCTTGGAAGATCTATCGGCGAACTGAAGGTTCATGGTTGTGGGTTCCAGAAGATCTTGTAAACCAAGCTGATTGCAAACAGACAACGGCATCAAGCTGATGGATGCCCCCAGATCACATAAAGAATTTGGGAAGACTAGGCCTCCCATCTGCAATGTGAGCACAAACTTGCCTGGGTCACCCCTCTTGATTGGTAAGTCTTGATAATTGACCATTGAGCAATCCTCACCAATTGCTCGATCCATGTCTGCTAACTTCTTTTTAGAAGAAACAACATCCTTGATAAACTTGGTATACTTAGGCATTTCAACCAAAACTTCTGAGAGTGGAAGATTAACCTGAGTATTTTTCAGCAAGTTAAGCACCTTTTCGTACTTCTTATCTTCATGCAAGGGAATGTCGCTTTTTCTAGGTGGATATGGAAGCTTTTAAGGTCACTCTCGAAAAAGACTTTCTTTGAGGATGCACTTACGGCCTTGTCTTCCGAGATCTTTCCACCTCACCACTTTTTCGAAATTCTTATCGGTCGAGGATCGGCCACGACTCTCAACGAATCTTTTTTTCTCGGGGGTTCACCCACCGAGGTGTTTCAACTCTTTCATTTCTCGGGGATCAGCCACCCGAGTATGCTCTTGCAGGACAGGGGATAATAGGTGCTCAACTTCCCTCCCGCACCATAATGGGCAGGAGGGGCTAGTGGTTTCCCTGGAAGCCAGGGGGACCACTCAGCTGAGTGCCACTTCTTAAATTCATCGCACTGGCCTCCTCTTTACCGTATTGCATTGTTGGCACGAGGTCAGTGCATTGGTTGTTGCTTATATCGGCCTGAGCAACCTGACCGCCTTTTTGGATTCTTTTCCGTAAAGTGGGCAAACGCCTGAATGATCTGAAAGTTAATCGCTTTCGGCCCGGCTACCCGATTTGCCTCTCAAGACTTTTCATCGTCCTGCTTTGCTCCTCTCGAAATGAATTCCATTCGGCTTTTATATCATTTGAGTGGGAGAGGCCTTGAGAGTTTTGGAAGTTACTGGGAGATGGTGGCTGGGCGAGTTTGAAATCGAGAATTAGAATTGGCGGGCCAATTCGATTGAACCGCGTGAGTATGATTTGAGAAATTGGAGTTACGTTTACGATTGAATCCAGGGTTTACATTGAAGTTTGGATTCTAATTAAAGCTCAGATTGAAATTTGGATTTCAATTAAAGCTCGGATTCTGGCCGAAGCCCTGGTTTTGAAAATTATTCTGGCCAGAGAATTGGTTATTGAACCTCGGATTAGACTGGCCAGAGAAAGCATTAATTTCAACATTCTGCCCAATCATGGGACAGAAGCGAGTAGTGTGCCCCGGATCATCACATACTTGGCATGTGATTGGGTTATTCTGTCCATTGTTATGAACAGCATTGACTTGGTGAGCGAGGGGGACTGAATTCACATTGGCCAAACATGTGGCGGTCGGCAGACAACAATTTTATGCAATCTGAACCCGAGGGTTCTGCGAAACGAAGAGTCCGATTAATCGGGTTTTGAACTTGAGGACTTGCCATCTGCTTTTGCAGCATGGCTATCAGACTTTGAACATTGACTTCCTCCACCTTGGGAGGAGGAGGAGGAGCTTGGATAGCCTGATAGGAGGGGGCATAATTGTATTTGGCAATGTCCTCGAACAATGCCCATCCCTCATCAGGTGTCTTTTTGAGGAAAGCCCCACCAGAAGAGCTGTTGACCATGCCTTTAGTAAGCTCGGTCAGTCCACTGAAGAATGTGTTGACTTGCCTTTCCTTAGGCAAGCCATGGTGGGGGCATTTTCTTAAAAGAGATTTGAACCTCTTCCAACATTCGAAGAATGATTCATTCTCCTTCTGGTAGAAGGTAAAGATCTCATTCGAGACAATTGGGCATTTGTCTTTGAAGGAGGAAAATATTGACTTAGAAATTCTTTTCAAGTCCGGCCCGAGTAGTGATGGATTACGAAGGGAGAGAGTGATACCACTCCCTAGCCTCTCTTTCGAGAGAAAGGAAAGCGATTTAAGCTTGATCGCATCCTCACTCACTCCTTGGATGCGGGTGGTACCGCATATCTCTAAGAACGCATGTAAGTGGATATGCGGATTTTCGATTAGTAGCCATGAAAAATTGATGCATCTTTGCATCATCTGGATGAGTCCGGGCTTGAGTTCGAATGTGTGAGTGTAATGGCGAGCAAGACTATAGCCGGGTTGATGATGTGATCGCACCAGGCATGGCGTAGTCGCCAGCGTCGTCGATCCTCTGCCGCCATTATTACTATTTCTTCGATCTCTTTTATCAACTTTCGTTCAATTTCTTGGTCGGCTGAACTTCCTTCGTCCGAAGGATCGGTAAAACGGTGTCCGCCTATTGGGTCGGACTATGGTCCGCTTCGAGTCGGTGAAAAGAGTAATGGCCCTTTCGACTTCGAGTTTGCATAAACCGAAACCCAACTCAATTGAACAAAACCTAAAAACTACGAAATTAAAAACCTAAACTAAGAAAAGGAAACCTAAGAACTAAAAGATTAAAAACCTAAATAAAAGACAAGAAAAGAGAAGAACAAGAGTAAGAAAGAAGGAGGAACAAACGGGCGTCCACAGATGTGAACGAGCGTTTGTCCAGAGTTTGGACTGAACGGGCGTTCAAAAACTAAACGCTCGTCCGGTCTTTCAGAATGTCCGTGGTGGCGTCCAAAATTATGAGCGCTTCGTCTAAGGGTGAAATTGATTCGAGTGAAATTTTACGGTGGGCGGGCGTCCAAAATCTTAAACGCTTCGTCCGATGTAAAAATATCAAAAACAAAGCGAAAAAGAAGGGGGTTAAGAAGAAGAAAGAAGAAAGAACTAATCACCAAAACTCAAATCTTTAAAACCCTAAAAATTAAAAACAACCTAGATTACTAACTAAATTAAAAACAAAAACTAGGCAACCGTCCGGTTCCCGGCAATGGCGCCAAAAACTTGTCACGGATTTTATTAATACAAAGTAAACAAGTAATAAAACCGGTTAACCTCAAGTGCAAGGATCGTAGTACAGAGGCTAATGCCGGGTCGATCTTACGGGGAACTAGACAGTTGTAAATCCTAGTTGTTGTTTTAACTAACTATGTCACGAACTACACTAAACAGTGAATTAATCTAAACAAAGATTGCAGAAAATAAACTAGACAGAGGAGATTATCCAAGGCTAGGAAAGATACGAACAACGAACTTATTAACTAAACTAACTAATTGCAAAAGTAATTAACGAAGCGAAACAAGACTCAAGTTGCAAGGATTTAAAATCAAATTGTAAAAGGCAAACGAGGATTGATCCACCTATCAACATGTATTGATCTCCTATCTCGATTATATGTGGTATTTATCTAGGTTGTGATTCACCTTACCTAAACATGAACCCTAATTCCTTAGGTGATTCGTCTATTAACCTAGTATCTTCCAATGCTAGATTAACGCGTTTTAAGATCAAAGGTGTCAACTTTTACATTTAAATCTAGTGATTAGACTTATTAACTTCCGTTATTATAAATCTAAGGACTATTCTTATGTATGGTGATCTAAAGGTTAATCATGACTTCCATCAATCAGAAACATAATCATACATGCAAATCTTCCGATGTAAACGCAATTAAACGAGATAAAACATAAATAAGAAACAACCTTAAATAAATAACTCACAGTATAATCGAAATACAGAAATCAATCCAAGTTGATGGCTTCACAATTCTCGTTCGATTGAAGCCTTAGCTCCTGAGCATCCTCAGCAACACAGTTTTGCAGAAAAAGAACATAAAAACTGCTCTAAACTAATCTAATTTAAAATTGCAAAAAAGTGAAAGGAAAAGAAGTAAAACCGCAGCCTTAGCCGCCCCTAGGGTTTAGGGTTTGTATAACGTCGAATTGTTGTTTTTGTGTGCAAAAATAGGCAGGTATTTATAGAGATTAAAGTCGGTTCTGGCTGAGTCGGCGGACGGACGAGCGTTCAATATGGTGGACGCTCGTTCACTTTTCTTGAACTCTCTTCAGACGCTCGTTCGGCCTCAGTTCAAACTCTCTGAATCACTCTTGGCACCTTGGACGCTCGTTCGGGATTTCAGACGCCCGTTTGGTCTGGACGGAGTATGGACGCTCGTTCAGGATGACTTGAAGGTGATTTCTTCATATTTATCTCTTTTTCTTCACTCCATTTGATCATTATCTCTTCCTTCAATCACTTAGCTCGAATTTTAATCTCTTTCAATCATCTTTTGAGCCTTATAATAAACATACCTATAACACATGGAAAACATCGCAAACTGTAATAATATTCAAATAATCATATTTTAACCATGAAATCACATAAATATATCGATATTGCGATTAAGCCGTTAAAAATATCGTTTGCTCAATATTTCAATATAAGACCTATTTATTATGCAAATTGTACAATTAAGAGGGAAAATACCATAAAATACATTCTTGAAAACCATAGAATTTCACCCTTAACAGTGATCTATCTCGTTTTTCTGTATTGAATCAAACACCGTTCATCACGCAACTCTGAACGATTTGCACCGAGGAAAAAGTGCCAGTGGACAATGCTAATAGTTGGGCTTTCAAGTGTGAGCGATCATGTCGATGTTGTGACACCATCTGTGTAGGTAGTATACATACATAAGAGTTCGTATAATGGTTATAAATGTTCACTTTCAAATAAATGTGACACCATCTGTACCTTAGAGTGGAACCATTTACGGAAGGTTGCACGGTGTTGTTTCTCTAGCATCTGTAATGTGCAAGTCCTTGCTAGATATGCACGATGTTCTCTGAGCCATACATGTAGAAGTATAGAATATTTGGGTTCATTGATATTCTAAAAAAATTTATTTTGTCAATACAGTTTTGCCACTTACATGAGGTATTTATCGCTCTCAGCACAGTTTTGCAACACATACCACTCTATCTTCTCTCTCTCAACAGCATCAAGTGACAAGATTGTTTTTGCCCCCATTGATCGAAAAGGAGTCTTGAAGACAGATATATTGTTCTTAATTGCATCTTCATTCTCAACCCAGTTTCTTTCGGGCCTATTAAATTTTGTCTCTAATCCCGAGAAATACAATGAGATAAATGTCAAGGTTTGGTTAGACCGGTATCCTCTCGCAATCGATCCTTACGGCTTTGCCCGATTCTAATGTACTTTTTCAAACTTACCCAAATAACGTTCGATTGGGTACATCCATCTCAAATGAACTGGTCCACCCTAATCGCCTCTTCAGAAAGTGCATAATCACATGTATTAGAATATCAAAAAATGCCGGGGAATATAGTTTCCGATGTACATAAGATTTCCGGGATCTTCTCTTTTGCTTTCTCAATTCACTAACCTCAACGCGTGCGTGCACAAATTAGTCTGAAAAATCACTTAGATCGGTGATTGTATCGTAAATCTCTTTCTTCAAAAACTTACGCAGCCAACAGTAACGATCTGCGGTATGATATGACAATCGTGAGATTTTAAGCCGGTCAATTTGTCTTTTCCACAAAAATTCTTTCGTAGGTTTCCCGCAAAACCGTCTGGAAACTTAACATGTAATAAGAATTGGTAAAATTTTGTCCGATCTGCTTGTGACAATGTGAACAAGGCTCGCGGTTTTAAAAACTTATTATTGGCCTGCCGAATCAGATGTAGTTCATGTCGGACGTTCATTTTTTCCAGATCCTTACGTGCCTTGATAGTGTCTTTGGTCTTTCCATCAACATTCAATACCGTATTCAATATCTTTATCCGCACGAGACCTTTTTGTCAATATGCATAACATCTAGATTGTACTTGAGTTTTTCGATCCCAGGTAAGGCAACCTATTAAGTATGGTGCCTTTCCTCCAATTCAAACAAGATTACGGGCGCTTAATAATTTTACCCCATACTCTTTGTGTTTACCTGACAAACATTCAGGTAGGTTACTAATTTGGTGCATAACCTCCTCCGTGGTTTTATCAAGTGGACGGCTTAATGTTTCGATTTCTCCATTAAATCCCTTATTCCTTCGCATTGGGTGGTCCTCCCGAAGCCATCTACAATGTCCAACATATCCAATCTTACTATCTAACCCTACCGAAGGTGTGTCATCATTGCAAGTTAAACATGCTTTATATCCTTGACCGCTCCATTCGAGAAATAACTACGGGCGGCGGAAAGTCGTTCACGGATAAACATAACGACCTTCGCATCCTAAAGGTGGTATTTGTAGAAGCATCACGCATACAACTACCCTTTTGACCACAGTTCTTCCAATTCATCAATCAATGGCCTCAAATAAACATCCAAGTCCTTTCCAATAGAATCGGTCACAGGATAAGTAAACACATATACTTATACTGATTCGTTGTTGACAACCCATGGTGCCGGATTCAACACTTGTGTTAGGGCGAGGCCACATCTTTGTATGTTTGACTAGAAGTACCAAACGGACAAAAACCATCTCAGCTAAAGTGAGATGTATATTTCTAGGTTCTGCTTTGCAAAGTCGGGGATGTTGCTCGTTGAATTCTTTCCATTCCTTACCATCCACTTGGATGTCTCATGACATCCTCATCATGATCAGAACATCTCGTCTTGTGCCATGTCATTGATCGAAATTTGTGTGACGGGAAGCAAACAAACGCGTCTTAGACAATTCTTTAATGGAAAATAGCGAAGCACTTTGTGAGGTACCTTCATCCCTTTGGACTCCTTATAATGGGTCGTCTTGCATACTGGACATGACTGTAAGTTAGCATTTTCCTTATAGTAAATGCAACAATCGTACAAGCATGCATCGATTTTTTCATACCCCAGGCCCAATTTGTTCATAAGAGAATTTGCCTTGTAGAATGAATCAGTAAATTTGACCCTTTAGGAAGAAATTCTTTCAATTTCTTTAAAAGAACGTCAAAACTCTCATTTGGCCACTTATACAACACTTTGATGTGCATTAAGTCCGCTAAAAACTTCAAGAGCGATGAGTTTTGCATCCCGGATAAACTTGTTCATGCAATGCGGAGATGAGTTCTTCATACTTGTCATCATCCTCTGTTGTAAGAATTCTTCTTCCGGGTCTCCACCCATAAAATCATTAATAATCGGTCCCATTTCGTCTCTCAGGATTCAACAACAATTTCAGGTCTTCGTGCGCTACGGGATGATTGCTCACTTTCACCATGCAAAAGCATGTATCATACCCACATGACCACCCCCAAGAATAACGGTGATCATACATTTCATCTAAAGTTTGCAAAGTTGTATTACAACACTTTGCGCATGGACAACGAACCGTGCACTTTCACCGTTTAGGAATTATCGTGCATATTCTTTGAAGGTCATCAACCCTTTTGCAAACTCGGGTTTTACTCTATCGATATATAGCCATGACTTGTCCATCTAAAAATTGCACCATGCACAAGGTTTATCAACGCACTATGAAACACAGGGGTCAAAGGTCGGCGCTACATAATAACTAATCAATGGTCTTTGATCACAAAGACCACCCAGTCTCATTTTTCCATTTGGGTAGGAACAAAGACCCTTTGAGGACCTTTTGTATGTTATGCTTATCAATAAGCACATACTTGTAAACCATTTCAATCCCAAATCAAATAACTAGCCTAAACTCCGATTTCTACACTAAAATCATCAACACATTAACCTTAATTTTCAACACAGGTTGTAAACCATTTCAATCCAAAATCAACAAACTATAAACCAAACTCCGGTTTCTAGCCTAAAATAACAATTCATTTTAATCCAAAATCAACAAACTATAACCCAAACTCCGGTTTCTAGCCTAAAATAACAATCAATTTCAATCCAAAATCAACGAACAATAACCCAAACTCCGGTTTCTAGCCTAAATCATCAAACATTTCAAGCAAAAATCACCAAACTATACCATATATATAAATTGAAATTTCACCATATTTTTGTATTTTCAAAGAACATTAGTTTCATTAGTATACAAGATTTCATTAAGGCACAAGAAAAAGTTAGTATCTCATTTTTAGGCACAAGGTCATGTCTAGTTTCATACGTGTTAAGTGTTAATAGACAATTTAAATACAAGCTATTGATGACGGTCAAATTATACCCGTAAAAGTCATCAACATTGACCTTAAATCGAGATTAATAATATATATTTCATATTAAATCACATGTTTATATTTGATATTTAATGTTATGTGATTTATATTATGTAAATTGGTATTTAAATTGTTTTATTATTTAAAGCCGATTTATTGTGTGATAATTATTGATTTTGCAGATCACAACAAATCGAGAGGATTAATGTCATTCAATCAATTATATCAAGATAAAGAAGGAAGAAAATCGGAGCATTAATCAAGAGATAAATGAGAGATTAATCGAGATCAACACGAAAAGCGTGCGATGGGGAACAAGATAGACGAAAAAGCGATTGACGCGTGAAAAGTTAGGTTCGATCGACCGAGCACGATGCTTGATCGACCGAGTGTCACCTCTCGGTTGACCGAGCCTCGGGTTTAGGTCGGTTTTAGGCTTTAATCGTGCTTATCTTCTAGAACCACCCTAAGTCGGCAAAAACCTCTATATAAGCAAGCGACTACGAGAATTGTAATACACACAAAATACACCAACATATCCTTCATTCTTTCTTCAATTTTATAGCTTTGATACAATGTAGTTTATTGAAGGTTTCCGACAATTTAAGAATTTGCAATATATAAGCCTTTATTTTACTGCTTTCTTTCTTTCAAGTAATTAATCCCTCCCAATTATGCTTTATCGTTTGAGTTAGTTAATTCATAGCTAGATGATGTAGATCTAGGCTATGACGTTAGGGATGTGGCGAAGCCTTGTCTATGAGGATCCCATAACCTCGTCATATGTTTAACGTCTATTCATGAATCTGCTTGGTTTAATTAATGCGTATCTAAGTAGTTTATATGATTTCTTTACGAGTTCTTGTTTAATCTGTTGTGTATGATGAAACGCCGGAGAGATACGTTCGTAGATGTAATTTGGGAGTTGAAATCGTTTGGGTGACCGAATGGTGTCATTCGATTCGACCGAGTGTCTATATTCGGTCGACCGAGCCTCCTGTTTATCCGTTAAATAGCCATGTCTTTATGGTTAGGTTAACTTAATAGAATTTATTATCTCAGTAGGTATGGCTATGGCTACGTTACTCGCTTAGTTTAATTAAAACATGTAAGAAGGAAATACCAATGTAAAACTCTTAGGTAGGCTTATGAATTGATCTTCGGACGTTCAAATGTTATCTAGGTAGGTTTATATTTGGGAATTGCATGCACTGCTTATACGTGCGTCGTAGATTAGCATGAGACTATAACTTGGTAATTGCTAGTTGGACGAGAGCTTGAGTGATCGTTTAGGAAATGCGCCTAACCAAAGGAATGTTGCCTGGACGAGGTGTGCGGTTAATATCGGCATCCTTAGAGTCGTAGCGTGTGAGTTATATGAGATGGAGGCACTAAAAGGCGAAGTCACGTAACAATATCACGGTGATCTAGCGACTAACGGGTGCTAAGTCAAGTTTAAGGGGATGACTCCGTAGCCAATCTAAGATAGATACAAACGGATTGACAGTTAATAAGTTCGATTTATTATATAAATTATCTAGGTCCAAACGATAAAGACTATAATTGGGGAGGTTAATTACGTTGTGTCGAGTCGTGTCTTTACTTTTCTTGTCTTATGTTGGTCGTAGACCGCCTCTCTATGTCCTTGACATGTTTAATTAATTGTTTGTATATAAGATGATCCACAATTGGTTCCTGTGGGATCGACCTTGATTCACTATAGCTATACTACGATGGGCCTAGTCCTCTTGCTAGTATTGGTTTATGGTGGTCAAGTATATTATAACTTTGATTGACCACGTCATCAAGTTTTAGGCGCCATTGCCGGGGAACCAACGGTCAATTTTATATATAAATAATTTTTTATTCATGTCGAGTTTTCTGTTTTAGAGTCTGTTTTTTACGTTTTGAGTCCCTCTGGTTGTATGCTCTGTCTGAAAATTCCAGCCAAAAAAAAATAAATAAATAAATAAATAAAATAAAATTATTCGGTCGACCGAGAGACCTCATTCGGTCGACCGAGCACTTATAATATTTTTCTTTTGTCCTGTTCTGTTTACACGGTTTCTGATTTGTGTTTTTCGAAGTGCGGAATTTCGCGTGTCTGTTTATCCCGTATGTTTAATCCGTAGAGTCGATAGCGACATGGGAAACCATGTTAAAATCGATCTACGATGCTGCTTTGTTTTTCTTACGTTTGCGAAACCCAGGGAAGCAATAATCTGAGTCAGTAATTTTTCAAGGGCGTTGAGGAAATAACCTAGCAAACATGTGGAGCTACGAATCTAAGATGGGAAAAGCAATGGAAGCAATACCTTTAAAGCACAAAGATGGCTCCGAAAAAATTTTAAAGGCTTAAATTCTTCGTGGTACAATGTTGAAGGCAAGGTACTGCCTTTTTTGCTTATGTTTTACTATCTTCTGGTTTTTTGAACATAAGTTAGCCTATACATGAACCTAAGTATGAAGCTTAGCCCGGAGTTGGTTTGTAAGATTAATTTTATTAGTGTGGAAGGTTCTGCCCCAAACCTGTCTT
The DNA here is from genome assembly GCA_026214975.1 of Gentiana macrophylla. Lineage (NCBI taxonomy): Eukaryota > Viridiplantae > Streptophyta > Magnoliopsida > Gentianales > Gentianaceae > Gentiana > Gentiana macrophylla. Next base: position 50,212 of record JAOBSW010001060.1, on the reverse strand, counting down.
ATCTAGAGGGTATAAGGAAACATGTAGTCGTTGAAAGGAAGCAGTGAATAAAGAGTTCCTCGTAGTTCTGTTAAAATCTCTTTGTCCTATGCATGAGATTGCTTCTACTGGCCATGGGAGCAACAAATTGTGTAGTTTAAGCATTCACAATCTAAAGAAGACGTTGAGTTTTGAGAGAACACAATCTTCTATTTTCGTTGAGTTTTATGGTGATGGCTTCTCGGTGAACCCACCTTAAACAGAAACGAGATTACGCTTTGGGTGACAATTTAGAAATCGGAGACTCTTTGTACATAGGTTCGAAATGGTTTAACCATAGTGGGCGAGTTCAAGCGAGCTTCGGCTCAATCAACTCCCTCCACGTGTGATGTATGCGTTACAAATGATTCGACAAGACTGAGCATAGCCGATAAGCTTTCGGGCTAAACGGGGCTTAATCTTGACGGATTGGCTGAAATCATCACATATGTTCCAACGAATAAGGCGGCGTGAGGCTTGCCTACATAACCGACCTTATTCGAGTACTTTGATTCATTGTTTCTTATTGTCAAGGCCAAAACCGTAATTTTAATCGAGTTTCTTAGAATTCACTAATTCCAAAAGCGAGCCGAGGTAAGAGCTTTGTATAAATGGTATGGATAAATGTCGTTTCCTAGGTCTCACAACCAAAGGAAGGGTATTAATCCGCAAAAGCGACAAGCCCACCTCTTATAGTGCTCAGAGGGACAAAGTCTGGCGATCTAAGAATAATGACTGACAAGGATACTTTTGGAAAGTCGATCTGAGGACTTTAAACTCAGAACTATTTCTTTAAAACCCTTAGGATTTCTTTTTAGGATTATAGGTTTTGTTTTCTTTGAGTCAAATAAAAGTAACGTGAAATATGTTGAGTTTTTTTTATTTTGCCGTGTTCCGATGGCCATTGGGCTAAGGATGAGCAAAACTTTTTTACTCAATATAGGCCACGTGAAATAGAGTTCCGTAGGAGAGTCAAGAAATTGCTAAAGAAAAGGAAATTTAGCAATCAACCTTAAGATGGAAGCATTAAGAGAGCTTGAGAATTACTGAAAATGTAACAGAAAATGATTGGTGCGAACAAGAACAATTTTGGCCAACTTCAAAAACCTTTTAGAATGGTGATCCAAGTGAAAATCCAAAGTGATGTGCAATTCATTCTGCAATTATCCTTATCTTTCCCTTTACACTTTGTCACCTTCAACCTTTTCGATCCTCTCACCAATCTGCCCCAATAGTTCACATTTCTAACCATTCTTTCATCGCCTCTCTTTCTTCCATCCGTTTCACTCTCCCACCCAATCTCAATGCCTTAACCATTTTCAACCCACCCATAAACACAATTTCTTACCCATCCTTTATCTTTTCTTCCCATCCTTATGTGTATCTTTTTCTAAACCCATCACATTCTCAACCTCCATTTTGTTTACACAATACCTATGTGTTGCGGAATTTGAAATATTGCTAAGCTTTAATGATTATCTTTTATCATTTTGATTTTCATGATCCTAGTTGGGGAAGTGTAGCTCAAACCTAGCTAGATTTTAAAGGTTTTGGTTCGATCAAAGTACAACTTATCTTTTACCGGAAGTTTTAAATTTCACATTTTTCCGTCTATTCCGGCATTTCTAGATGATAAGTTTTGTTCTGAACTATCTCACCGATCCGACCTTGTTGATGACGGTTATGACTTTTACGTGATACATTGGGTTATTAGTAATTTCGAGGGGTAGCTACATCTCCCTAAGTTGTTGATATCCAATGCAAGCGAGAAGTTTCTGCGTTAAGTATTTGATTTTATCTTTAGCCAATAGGTCGCATTCAATCTGTTATACCTTACCAAGTTTCTCTTTTCCTGGATTGAATACCTTTTCGATCGAGTCAACCTCGTGTTTTCCCACGTCGGGTAATGCTTTTTGATCTTTGTCTTCTCCACTCGGTTTTAAGAAATGATTAGGCGGTGGAGGTTGTAGATGAAGACTACCATCTTTAGTTGCTTGTTTATTTTTCTTTCTATTTAGTATTTTTCTTGTCTTTGGTTGTATAAAATAAAGTGGCTTAAAATGTTTTTCGGTATTCATACCTAATTACTGCCACATTATTCTATAACTTCCATAGACCTGGTGTTATTAACGGTTTAAGTGGAGTTTGTGCCTTATACAGGTTTTCACTTGCTTCTCCACGACGTCTTTGAAATTTACTCGATCTTTTCCTTTACTTGAGAGCCGTTTCCCGAGCTAAGTCTTTTTCTTAACTTCTCATTTATTTTTGTCATTGAGGACAATGCCATGTTTAAGTGGGGGGTAGGAGACTTAGCCATGTTATGTTATAATTGAAAATTGAATGAAACGGCACATGATTGAAAAAATTGAATAAATACCATATTAGGTATCTCGTACCCTTAGAATTGTGAGTTCCTAGCTAAGAATTGATAGGAAAGGAACCAAGTTGCATGAGTACGTGATCATTTTATACTTATGCTAAGTAAATTTAAGGATATTCATCTTTGGTTGTTGCGAGTAGTTATTTATTATTCAATTACTCAAATCAGTGAATCGAGTATACCGCGCAAATCATAATAATCAAGAAAAATTATGTGTACATTGCATAGATGATTGGTTATGTAGACTTAGTGTCGATACTTATTGGTGATGTATTCTTATCTTCTTGCCAACAAAAGCGGAGTAATAAGCTTGAGGCGTGCACTGTGTTTTAGCAAAATGTTGAACCTTTGGGCTTGTAGTAACATTACCAAAGTAGCCCGCGCTTGTGGTAATATTCGATGCTATACATGATCTAAGATAGGGGATACTCTAAAAGTTTTCTTCCTTGAGATTAATAGTATTTGAAAAATATGAAGATATGAAAAGAATATTCAACTCTTTAAGAGGCTTTGAGTAGTACTCGGTCTCCAAGTCCAAAACCCCTATAGATACGCTCTTGCTTATTGCTCTAGTGCTTCAAAAATTTAAAGGCTTGAGAAGTATGAATGTTGAGGTTGGTAGGTTGAGATTACGAGTGCATAAACTCTAATCTTGCTACGAATATATAAAACCTAATGCACATGCACACGTCAACTGCGATTCATAGTGAGTAGTGAATAATGGATATCTTATAAGCATGACTAGTATGAGTTGACTTGAGTTTCTTGTGTAAGTATGATTTGACCATAGAAAATGTTGTCTTGGGAATGACTTATTGATGATTTGTTCGGGACGATCAAAGTCTAAGTGGGGAGTAGTTGATGACGGTCAAATTATACCCGTAAAGTCATCAACATTGACCTTAAATCGAGATTAATAATATATATTTCATATTAAATCACATGTTTATATTTAATATTTAATGTTATGTGATTTATATTATGTAAATTGGTATTTAAATTTGTTTTTATTATTTAAAGCCGATTTATTGTGTGATAATTATTGATTTTGCAGATCACAACAAATCGAGAGGATTAATGTCATTCAATCAATTATATCAAGATAAAGAAGGAAGAAAATCGGAGCATTAATCAAGAGATAAATGAGAGATTAATCGATCAACACAGCGTGCGATGGGGAACAAGATAGACGAGAAAAAGCGATTGACGCGTGAAAAGTTAGGTTCGATCGACCGAGGCGATGCTTGATCGACCGAGTGTCACCTCTCGGTTGACCGAGCCTCGGGTTTGGGTCGGTTTTCGGCTTTAATCGTGCTTATCTTCTAGAACCACCCTAAGTCGGCAAAAACCTCTATATAAGCAAGCAGCTACGAGAATTGTAATACACACAAAATACACCAACATATCCCTTCATTCTTTCTTCAATTTTATAGCTTTGATACAATGTAGTTTATTGAAGGTTTCCAGCAATTTAAGGGCTGCAATATGTAAGCCTTTATTTTCTGTTTCTTTCTTTCAAGTAATTAATCCCTCCCAATTATGCTTTATCGTTTGAGTTAGTTAATTCATAGCTAGATGATATAGATCTAGGCTATGACGTTAGGGATGTGGCGAAGCCTTGTCTATGAGGATCCCATAACCTACGTCATATGTTTAACGTCTATTCATGAATCTGCTTGGTTTAATTAATGCGTATCTAAGTAGTTTATATGATTTCTTTACGAGTTACTGTTTAATCTGTTGTGTATGATGAAACGCTGAGAGATACGTTCAGAGATGTAATTTGGGAGTTGAAATCGTTTGGGTGACCGAATGGTGTCATTCGGTCGACCGAGTGTCTATATTCGGTCGACCGAGCCTCCTGTTTATCCGTTAAATAGCCACGTCTTTATGGTTAGGTTAACTTAATAGAATTTATTATCTCAGTAGGTATGGCTATGGCTACGTTACTCGCTTAGTTTAATTAAAACGTGTAAGAAGGAAATACCAATGTAAAACTCTTGGTAGGCTTATGAATTGATCTTGGACGCTCGGGCGTTATCTAGGTAGGTTTATATTTGGGAATTGCATGCACACGCTTATACGTCACGTCGTAGATTAGCATGAGACTATAACTTGGTAATTGCTAGTTGGGCGAGAGCTTGAGTGATCGTTTAGGAAATGCGCCAACCAGGAGGAATGTTGCCTGGATGAGGTGTATGCGGTTAATATCGGCATCCTTAGAGTCGTAGCGTGTGAGTTATATGAGATGGAGGCACTAAAAAGCGCGAAGTCACGTAACAATATCACGGTGATCTAGCGACTAACGGGTGCTAAGTCAAGTTTAAGGGGATGACTCCCGTAGCCAATCTAAGATAGATACAAACGGATTGACAGTTAATAAGTTCAGTTTATTATATAAATTATCTAGGTCCAAATGATAAAGACTATAATTGGGGAGGTTAATTACGTTGTGTCGAGTCGTGTCTTTACTTTTCTTGTCTTATGTTGGTCGTAGACCGCCTCTATGTCCTTGACATGTTTAATTAATTGTTTGTATATAAGATGATCCACAATTGGTTCCCTGTGGGATCGACCTTGATTCACTATAGCTATACTACGATGGGCCTAGTCCTCTTGCTAGTATTGGTTTATGGTGGTCAAGTATATTATAACCTGATTGACCACGTCATCAGCTATCAACTATAAGGCAAAGTATTGCATAGATTCTACATGTTCAAGAAAAGCGAGCTTTCTGTAGATCTCGTAACTACGGGGTTTGCAATAGATCCCCTAACTATTGAGATTTGCAGTAGCACCTCTAACTACACCGACCTCAAGCAATTTCTTTGTTTGCTAAGCCGAGTAACTACAACACCTTCTTCGAAATCGTAAAAAGTGCGAGCAAAGTAAGTGGACTCGCCAAAAAAAATAAGTTAGGAAAGTATAGCCACACCGAGTATCATATGTCAATCAAACAAAGATGGCGAGGAATCTAAAGGGTGAAACTAAGCTAAGATAAAGTAGATGCACTTGAGATTCCAAAGGTGAAACTAAGCTAAGATAAAGTGATACCAAAATGATGATCATAAATCCCGTAGTCTTATGATTGACTACATTGTTGTTCCACCTCAAAGCATGTAAGCCTCTAGACATTATTAACTTAAAACAACAAGTAAAATACATCAATCATTCATAAACAGTATCCAAACGGACAGCACCTCCTCTAAAGGTGGACATATACAAACTATAGCTACAAGCTAGATAGTCCATGTTTGCCTCAAACTCCATATCATAAACTTAAGACTATCAAGTAAAAGACATTAACTAAGTCCAACATTAGACAACCTGTCAACCCATCAAGTATCTACTAAACACATATTATAAACATTTCTACAATCATAAGCATCAAATTCACATCACTTAAAGAACGAAGCCAATGGCTATACATTGAAAAAAAAAATTTAGTGGAGGTGCGGCTGTGGAGGTGCGTCTATACATTGCAAAATAAAACAAGTTTACAAATTGAAAAGGCTTTGGAGTTACCTGGAATCGAGTGGAGGTGCTGTTGAGCTGAGTGGAGCGGCGGTTGAAGCAGGTGGAGCTGCGGCCGGCTGAGTGGAGGTGCGGCTGTGGTTGAGGCCGGTGGCGGAGTAGAGGTACGTCTGTGGTTGAACCAAGTGTTGGTGGAGCTGAGGGGTGTTTAATTTAAGAGCTGGGAAGAAGAGAAGAGGAGAGGAGGTGGAGAGGAGGATCGGAGGAGAGGAGGAGAGGAAGAAGAAGCGGCTGCAAGTCGAATGAAGAAGAAGAGAAGAAGTGACCTGATTTAATTTAGGTCGAAAGCTTTTAAGGGACGACATGTCTTTTTAGGGACGACAATGTCGTCCCATTAAATAATTTTAAATATTAAATATAATTTTTAATAAAAAAAATCATTTTTAATAAAAATAATCAATTTTAGAGACGACATATGTCGTCCCTATTAAATAAATAAAAATTCAAATTATTTCATGAAATTTTGGGTGGGAAAAAAATTAAAAACAGGGACGACTTTGTCGTCCCTAAAGAGTTTCCCGGGTAAAATTTGCCACTCTGAATCCACGTGGAAGGCGGAAATTTATCGATTATTAGGGACGACATTGTCGTCCCAAAAAATAAAGAATCGTCCCGAAATATTTAAATTTCTCATATTTAATTAATCGAACGTTGACCGATCTTTAGGGACGACAAATAATCTTTATTTTGGGACGACAAATGTCGTCCCTAAAGGTACGGTCTCTAAAAACCAAATTTGTTGTAGTGTAATATTAACACTACTACTAATACAATAACAAAAATTAAAAAAAAAAAAAAAAATTTCAAAATTTGGGGGGCTTAAGACCACCCCACCCTCACTTAGTTCATACCTTGCACTGAGAAGATGAAAGGTGTAAGAATGGGAGAAGAGCCTCAACAACATTCTTTGCACCATAGTAGTTTATCTCAGGACATTCTTTCGCTTTCTCGGGAGTTGTGATTATCACATCTGTCACTAAATTAGTTTGCTTTCACCTTTAGCCGCATGCATCACAAAAAACATGGTCGATTAATCCGAGTTCGTCCCAAATAGTACTCACTCATGTATGTGATGGCGGAGCCAGATTTGATTCGAGGCACAACTTTCTATTGGCCCTATATATAATTTCTGTAATTTCATAAATAAAAAAAAGGGTAATGAGGGAGGACATAAACATTTCATCAATTAGGTAGAAAGACAGCTTTTTCAATCTTTTGAATGAAGGACAAAACTATTTTTTATTTTTTATATTTTTATTTTTATGGCGCAGGTTTTCTTAATAAATTAAAAAAAATTAAAAAAAAAAAACTCAACACAATTTCTCTCTAATCCATCTTTTTTAAACACTCATATCTTTCAATCTACAACTCCAAATTTGAAAATTCTTTCAGCAAATTTTTTATTTTTTCATACTCTTTATTTTGAGACCACATTCAACATATTCCGACGTTATTTCAGAAAATTCACTTTCAAAATTCACTATTGTTCGAAATTCACTGTCGAAATTCATTGATTTTCGGGATTCACTGGGAGATTCACTAAATGAATTTCGATAGTAAATCTCACAAAAAACGATGTAATTATATCGAACCAAGTCTCAAAACGAAGAGCATCAAAAATAAAAAGTGAGGCATTCAAGAACTTCATGCAATGGAAGGCTCTAGTTGAGAATCAGTTGGGGAAAAAGATCAAGAGGCTTTGTGCGAGATAATGGTCTCGAATTACTGGGTGAGTTTGATACATTATGTAAAACTGAGGGTATTGCTAGACATCATACAGTTAGGAATACTCCTCAGCAAAATGGTGTAGTTGAGAGAATGAATCAAACTCTTCTAGAGAGAACAAGATGCATGCTTTCTCATGCAGGTTTGTCAAGGAGATTTTGGGCAGAGGCAGTCAGAACAACTTGCTACTTAATCAATAGGAGTCCTCACACAGGGATCACTCTCAAAACACCAGTTGAGATGTGGTCAGGCAAGCCTGCAGATTATTCAGTTCTAGGGGTATTTGGAATTACAGTTTACTATCATGCCAATGAAGGGAAACTAGAACCAAGGGCCAAGAAAGGAGTATTTGTGGGGTATGATGATGGAGTAAATGGGTACATAATTTGGACATCAGCAGAAACAGAGTTATTCTCAGCAGAGATACAGTTTTCGATGAAAATTCTATGCTCGCCTTCATCGATGAGAGGACAATCAATCAAAACCAAAGATCTTGAATCTAAGAAAAGCGGATAGTAGGTGGAGCTTCAGGTGGAGTCAGTTGAAACGCAACAAACAACCGATCCAAGATAGTTTTCGTCTGATCTGGTTACCGAACCAGAGCTGAATCCAAGCCAGTCAGCTGAGCAAATGTCAGTTGAGTGTCAAACTGAGAACATGGGTCAGCATAGTATAGCTGTCAGCAAAGCTAGAAGATCCAATGTTGGGATACCTCCCAAGAGGTATGGGTTTGATGATTTGGTTGGATACGCACTTCAAGTTGCAAAAGAAGTGGATGGTTTTGAACCTTCTACTTACAGGGAAGCAGTGACATGTTCTGAAGCATCTCAATGGCTTGCTGCCATGGGAGATGAAATGGAGTCATTACTGAAGAATCGGACTTGGGATCTAGTTAAACATCCATCTGAAAGGAGAGTGGTTACTTGCAAATGGATTTTCAAAAAGAAGGAAAGGATAACTGAGGCAGAAAGAGTTAAGTATAAGGCATGTTTGGTTGCAAAAGGATTCAGTTAGAAAGAGGGGGTGGACTTTGATGAGATATTCTCACCAGTAGTCAGACATACTTCAATCAGAGTGTTACTAGCAATGGTGGCATAGTAGGACTTAGAACTGGAGCAATTAGATGTGAAGACAGCTTTTCTACATGGTGAGGTAGACAAAGAGATATACATGACTCAGCCAGAGGGTTTCCAAGTTCCTGGTAAGGAAGATCTTGTGTGTAAGTTGAAGAAGTCCTTGTATGGACTGAAGCAAGCTCCTAGCAATGGTATAAAAGGTTTGACAGTTATATGATCCAAATAAGGTTATAGCAAAAGTCCTTATGATTGCAAAGTGTTTACAACGATCACCGGGAAGATGGATCATACATCTATCTTGTGCTTTATGTGGATGACATAATTGATAGCAGCAAAGAAGAAGCTGATGTTCAATATCTCGAAAGACCTTCTCAATCTTTGAGTTTGAAATGAAAGATTTGGGTGCAGCCAAGAAAATTTTGGGAATGGAGATCTGGAGAGATAGAAGACAGAAGAAACTGTTTTTTATCTCAGCAGGGCTATATACAAAAGATTTTGTCAAAGTTTGGCATGTCAGTTGCAAAGCCAATAGATACTCCTATGACATCAAATGTTCATTTGTCAGTTTTTGCTTCACAGCCAGCAGAGGAGAAGGAGTACATGTCAAGAGTTTATGTTGGTCCCTTGAAAAGGCTTTGGTTAAGTTTAGAGGGGGGGTGAATAAACTTAACACTTAAAACTTTTGGAGTTAACAAACTCAAAGAACTTCAACCAGACTGTTGATACCTCAAGAGTCTGCTTGATACCTCGATAACTCTTGATATAAACAGAGTCTCACCGATGGTTGAGTTTATCTTGAATTTGTGCAAATGGATTTATATCAAAAATTAAGCCTTATTACTTGTTGTTAAATATGATACTAAGTATTAGATACTCATGAGTGTATGTGTGTGGGTTTAGTTGCTGATTCTGTAGAGTTGATGTGTATAAGTACTAAAAGCGTAATGTAAGTGCAGAAAGTAAGTAGGCGATTTTATATAGTGGTTCCGTGTGGTGTAATCTCGTCACCCACTCTTCTCCCCGTGATGTTGGAGGTAATTCACTAGAGATCTTTGATGTATCTGCATTACAAAGATTCCTAAGATTGCTTGTCCTTCACCAATGACTATGGCTTCACAAATCGAAAACAAGGAAAGGTGGATTGCTTTGCTCCAAAGTCTTCCACTGGTCCTTGAAGGGTAGGATTGCCTCTTCACCAGCTCCACCACAAACAACAGTCTTTCACACAACAAGTGCTTCACTGTCTTCAGCAGGTTCTTTATAAAATAAAGAATGAATCAAGTAAATGATTCAGTTGCAGCAGCTTGATTAGGATGATATAATCAGCAGCTTGCAGTCTTCAAGTGTGTAAACTTGATGTAGCTTGAATACAGAATACACTTGAAGATTTCCTCTGGATCAGTAGCTTTAAGTTCAGTAGGTTCAGCAGGGTGCTTTTGCAGCTCAGAATTATCTCTTATATTTTTCTCTTGTAAATCATCAATCATCATCTTTTTCTGAGTTGGAAGTCCTCTATTTATAGGTAGGGCGGCATGTGACTTGTATTTGAAATTCAAATATAGCCGTTCCCTGTTTTGTCCTATTTGACATGCTTTCTGTCACTATTCATAGGACTGACAATGTCAGATTCCTTTTTGACAGTGTGCAGTCTGTCCAACCATTGACTTATAACCATTGGATAAAAATTTGAATCATCCCAACGTTCTTTTAATCTCAGCCCTTGATTTGTTTGATAAGTCAGAGGTAGTTAACTGTCATTTTCCATGTAATCTTCCAATGTAATCTTGAATTAATCAAGGTATATTATCAATGAGTTCATCGATCTGTTTGAGATACCCATCGATCTCTCGAATGACAATTTGTTTGTGTATAAAATACAATGCAGCTGATTTATTTTATCTAACTTTTACTTGTGAAGTTAGATTACACCTTTTTTAAATATAACTAAGTTCCAAACGTCATCCAACTTAAGGAACTTAGACCTTCTACACAAGGTATATGTAATCAGTCTAGGTCATCACAGACTTCCCTAAATTCTGATTCCATATCCTTGACTTTAATTACTAAGTTTGATCCCTTAGCCTTCATTAACTGAGTTTGACCCCTCACCTTCTCTTGGCCTTCAAAGAGTTCCGAAAAGTCTCATGACCTAACTACCCTATCGACTAGACTAGTCTCAATAAACAAGTCACCGACCTTTACAAAGGCATGTTTGATCAAACCTATACAAAGATCAAACTCTAATAAACCTATACATTTGATCTAGACATCTTTTTGCCTTTGCTCTATAACAGTTAGTTTGGCACTCATCACTAAAACTTAAAAATAAGTCCAACAATTTCCCTTTTTTGGTGATGATGCCACTACCCTCACCTAACAAAGAAAGCAAAAAGATTAAAACAAAAACAGAACAAATATCACCAATTCTCATTATAATCATTTGTTCACAAGACACAATCTAGATGCAAAGAAAGGATAAAATATAATAAGTATGTTGATCTACCGCCTTCTTTCTCTCTCTCTTCTGTCCTTCTCCACTTGCTCTTGGTAGGCTCTGATTTCTTCTATCATATCTCTCATCCACTCATTCTCAATCAAAGTGAAATCAATGTAGGAATTCACTTCTTTCCACCACTTTCAAGCTTCTGGTAGAAGGAGGTTGATTTGATTGACTCTGAATCCCATTCTCATGTAAAGCTCTTTAAATTCATTCAGTGAGTCCTTAGCTTTTGTGATAGGCAAACTCCTTTCACCTCTACCACTTCTTCCACCTCTTCCACTTCTTCCACCTCTGCAACTTGCCCTCAAGGCTCTAACTCTTGCTTCCCAAAATTTCAATCCCAAGAATGAGTTTAAACCTTCATGAAATCCTTTGTCATGATAAGGTTTCCTTCTGTTGTAGTACTCCTTCTTGTATTGTCTGAGGAGATCATCGATGAAGTTGAACTCTACCAGTGCGGTGTTCCACAAAGCATTTGTCTCATTCTCCCATCTTTTACTGCGTGCAAAAATCCTTGCGGCCTCTTTTTGCTCTTTGCTTGTTTGGCCCTCTTCCCCTTAGTGACATCATCAACAAACCGGACAAGCAGGCCATGAACACTCTCCTGTGTGATTGCCAAATTACTCGATTGTCCTTCCATAATCTCGCCTTCTTGTATCAACCTGCAGTAATCCTCGATTGCAAAGTCTGCTCCAGTAGATTGATCCTCTCAGTAACTTTAGGATCCAATCCTGCAGGTTGAGATGTTCCAACAGCCTCAGCAGGCTTAGGTGTTTCAGCAAGCTTGTCAAGTTTCTGATGGATGGATATAAATTGTTCTTTCAAAACTTGTCTTTCAAAGTGAATTCCTTGCTTGATTCCTTTCACTTCCATTGCAAGATCAAGAAGAGCATACCGATTTGAGGTAATATTGGAGGCAAATCGCTTTACGTAGTCCTCCTCTATTTTCCATCAAATTGATCAAATCATCAAACCTCTGCTCTTGCCTCAGTCGAGTTGAGTTCTTAGATTTGCAATATCATTTCTCGATAGCTTCTCAACTCTTCCAGACACATGTCTTTGGTACTCCACCAGCCATTTCTCTAGCAGCTCCATCAGCAGGCTCCTCAACATTATATTGTGGCCTCTGATTGCTCACAACCATTGCCCAACTCCTATCTAGTCCAGCAGGTTAAGGGCCTTGATATTCTTCCAAGATAGGATCAAGAGTCGGTTCTTCAAAAATAGGTACAAATGCCTGTGGGGATCAATAGCAACATTTTCTTCTTCAGGCATTTGGAAATCCTCATCACTAAAGTCATAGTCCAGCAGCTGCTCTTCCTCATTAACAGCAGTCTGCTGACCATCTTTCCCTATAGTGGTCTTGACTCCAGTAGGCTCCACTACTGCAGCCTCTTCAACAACAATAGGGGTTTCCTCCAAACCCAAAGTTTGTTCCAACCTTTGTCCAGGTGCTGTTTGAGACTCAAAGCACTGCACTTCATGTTCCGTTCTCGATCTTGTACTATTTGAGCCACAACAACTTTGATCGGGAATATATCCATATTTTCTTGTTGAAATTCCCAATATCAACAATTCTTCTCAAAAGATTTCAGCTTTGGTTAAAGTGTCTTCAAAGTGTCAATCCAAAGTTGATATTGAATTGAATCCTCGAACTCGACACTTGGCTCAACATGATCGAGAAATCTTTCTTCACTTGAATCCACAGTCTGCTGATCATCGACATGCTCAGCAGGTTCTTCAACAAATAGTGGATCTATCTCACCAACCATTCTGTTTGCACCAATATCTATGCCTTCATTGATTTGTGCCTCAATATCATCAATGGTGAGATTTTCCTCATCCTCATTCATCTGTCCAGTTTGCTCTCTCTCAGTGGACTGTCCAGCACCAGTAGACTGTTCTACTCTTGGTTCAATAATCATGGCACTTCCACTGACTTCTCCTGGACCAGAGGGGTGATTATCATCAGAATCAGATGATGAAGAGTCATCATCATCACCTATTGATCCCCCGAACTTGATACCCTCATCTTTCATTTGTTCATCAAACAAATCCATCACCTTTGATTGTAACAAAGAGGTATCAATCGGATCCAAAAAACTCTCCACTCCCAATTTCTCAAAAACCCATTCTTCAAAGTCTCATAGGTTCTGCAGCAGGTTTTTGTTTCTTATAGAATCCAAACTTCCATTGGAAGTAATCAGCCATCAGCAGGAGTTTTGGATCAACATACCCTTCTTTCCTTTTCTTCTCATGTTTTTCATGGGGCAAGAATGATCCTCTCGAGTCATTTGCGATGCACTTGTGACCTCCAAAGGTCTCAACAAGTAGATGCAATGTTTCTTCTATAGATGCCTCAAGGCTAGTAGGTTGCTCAGGTTGGATATTACTTCCTACTACCTCCATATGTACCACACTTGGTTCCCCCTGACTTATATGCTCATCGCCAGGTTAGCAAACATAACGCTTCTTCCCCGAATCATCGGTGCACGTACATCCACATTAACCATGATTAATCTGAGTGAATGTTAGCTTGACACGTGGCCCATTACTTTCCAAAACGTATTGTAACCGTTAGATCGTGTAATCGTGGTCATAAAGGATAGAATAAATATCCCGCCAATTGCTCTTTGACTTTAATAAAGTTTGACTGTGTAGCATTCCATTCAAAGCAGGTTGTCCTCGGCAGGTTGGCTCGCAGCTTCATCGATAAAGATGCTTCAAAGAAATTTTGACAATGTGACTCTGCTGATCCTTGATTTCTTCTTGTTTTGTTCAATTGATAATACAAGATGAAGTTTAATACCAATGACTGATCTGTCAAGTGAGCTCACCCAACATGACAAAGACCAATCCCCTTGGCAACCTAATTTGCTCAATTGCCCAAACATAAGTACATGGAATTGTTGATACCATCGACTATTCTCGCTAAGTGAGCTCACCCAACATAGCAAAGACTAATCCCTTGATGAATTCCAAAGATACCACTGCGATGATCACCAACTCTAATAATTCCAAGTTCAATCCTTAATTTGGCAAATCTTTCACTATCAAGTGGTTTAGTGAAAATGACAAACAAGTTGATCTTCAGTAGGGATGTATAGAACCACCACATCTTTCTTCTCAACATGATCTCTTATAAAATGATGTCTCACATCAATATGCTTGGTTCTTGAGTGCAAAACAGATTTTCAAGTGATTGCAATTGCACTTGTGTTGTCACACATGATTGGAATTTCCTTTTCTTCAATTCCATAATCCCTTAGTCGTTGTCTTAACCACAATACTTGTGCACAAAGAACTTCCAAAGAAGAATATACTCGCTCAAAGAAGGTGGAAGTTGATATAGAGTTCTATTTCTTGTCAACCGGAAACCAATCTATTTCCCATTAACTCGATGTGTTCCTGAGGTGCTTTTTCTATCAATCTTGCATCCAAAGATAATCGAGACTGAGTAGGATATAACTTTGAAGCTTCCATCCTTGGAATACCATATCCCTACTCCCAAAGTCTATTTTAGATACTTGAGAACTCTTTAGATTGCACCTAAGTGACTTTCTTTAGGTTTAGATTGAAATCTTGCACAAACACCTACAAAGAAAGGATATATCAGTCTCTGGCAAGCGATGAGGTACAAGATGGACGCCTATCATCCTTCTGTATAAGGTCTGATCAACATCTTTGCCTTCTTTATCTTCATCCAATATTATGTTTGTACTCATAGGAGTTGATATCTTGGTGCTATTTTCCATACCAAATTTCTTCATGAGCTCTTTGGTGTACTTGGTTTGATGAATGAAGATTCCATCTTTCAATTGTTTGACTTGCAAATTCCAAAAAGTAGTTCATTTCTCCCATCATACTCATTAGAACTTGCTCTTCATTAGATTTGCAAACTTTTCACATAACAATTCATTTTCAAAACCAAAGATTATGTCATCAACATAAATCGACCAAATAGGTGTCATCACCTTCACCGATTCTCAAAAGAGTCTTATCAATGGTGCCTTTTGTAAAACCATTGTCCACCAAGAATTGAGATAGAGTCTCATACCATGCTCTTGGTGCTTGTTTCAGTCCAAAAAGTGCTTTGTTGAGTCTATAAACTTTATCTTCTTGATCTTTAACTTCAAATCCAGGAGGTTGCTGAACATACACTTCCTCCTCTAGAATGCCATTCAAAAATGCACTTTTGACATCCATTTGATATACCTTGAAGTTTTTATATGCAGCATGTGCTAGAATAATCTGATAGCTTCCAATCTTGCAACAGTGCATAAGTTTCATCAAAATCTATTCCTTCACTTTGAGAATAGCTATTTGCAACTAGTCCGACCTTATTCCTCACAATACTACCAGATTCATCAAGTTTGTTTCTCAGACACCCATTTAGTACCAATGATATTTGCATGACTAGGCCTTTCAACTAGTGTCCAAACTTGATTTCTTTCAAATTCATTTAACTCTTCTTGCATAGCAATTATCCAACTGGATCTCAAATTGCTTCTTCAACAACTTTAGGTTCAACTTGAGATAGAAAACAAGTAAACATTGCTTCTAATTGTCTTCTAGTCCTCACACCTTGTCAGTACATTTCCAATAACTTGTTCAAGCAGGTGATTCCTTAACCATTGTGGATTCTCGTTAGTTTGATTTTCGTGAACCTCATCTTCATGAGGGTCCGATGTTGCTTCTTCAAAAGGAGGTTCAAATTGATCCTTGAATTTCTTCGATTTGTAGCATCGTAGTATCATCGCCAGGTGTGTCAAAGAGGGCGTATCAAAAACTTTTAAGTCATTAAATTTCTCCAAAACTTCAACATAACTGGATCAAGATTTGTAGATTCTCAAGAGAGTTCACAAACTTCATCTTTCATTCCAAAGAACTTAGGTTCATCAAACACAACATGGATAGTTTCTTCATGTTTCAGTTGACCTCTTGTTCACCACTGAATGCCTTGGTCGATCAAGAATATCCCAAGAAAATTCCTTCATCCGATTTAGGTTGGAATGTCTTTAAATGCTCCTTATGATTCAAGATAAAACATTTACTTCCAAATGGATGGAAATAAGATATATTTGGTTTTCTTCCATTCCAAATCTCATAAGGTGTCTTCAAAGTAGCCTTTTGTTCATCGAGGTTCTGCTTTTGTGTATAGCATGTCAGATTCACCGCTTCACCCAATACCTCTCGTAGTAATGCTTCACAAATCATTGTCCTTCCCGCTTCTTTCAATGTCCTGCTTTCTTCTTCAAAGAACCCCATTTTGGCTTGAGGTGTACCAAAATAGCGACAAGTTGATGCAAAGACACCATTCTCGCTCACAAGATTCTCTTATAACTTTATTGAGAAACTCAAGCACCTTTGTCCGATCTTATTTTTACTATCACAAACTTTTCTCATTTTGTAATCTCTTCAAAAGATCAGGCATCATCTTGAGTGTTTCACTTTTCTTGTTCATAAAAACCACCCAAGTGTACCTTGAATAATCATCCACAACAACTAAAGTGTACTTCTTTCCAGTTATACTAGTTGGAGTGACAGGTCCAAATAAATCCATGTGCATTAGCTCCAGCACTTCCTTAGTTGATAGTTTTTTTTTTGACTTGAAACTTGATTTTATTTGTTTACCTTGCTGACAGGCATCACAAATAGCATCCTTCGTGAATTTAATCTCAGGCAAGCCAATTACCATTTTCTTCTTTACTAGCTGATTGATATCATCAAAATTCAGATGATTCAACTTCTTGTGCCATAACCAATTGAGTTCTGATTTAGTATGCACAATCAGGCAGGTTTCTGGAAATTCAGTAGACCAATCCACAACATACATGTTTTGTTGTCTTCTACCAGCCAATACAACTTGATCACCTTTTTCACTAATGACAATACAGTTGTTTTTGTCAAAAGTGACCTTGTATCCCATGTCACGTAACTGCCCGGCCTCACCATTATAGTCCAATCCTTCCACATAAGCAACATTCTTGATAGTTAGTCCATTCCTCACAAGTGTGCCATAGCCTCTTGTATAACTGTGTGTATTTTTGTTGCCAAAATTCACCCTTGGACCATCCTTTGATATGTAGCTTGTCAAACAAGATTTATTCTTTGTCATATGTCCGAACATCCATCACAAAGTACTGCACACCCTACAAAACAAAATCAATACATTTTAGGTATCTGTTTGGGTCCATGATGGTCAAGTGGTAAGCATGACCCCTGGTAAATTTCCATAAGGTCTTCTTTTAAAGGTGTCATACTTAGGTTCATACATGTATTCCACACATCCATAAGATCTAACAGCTTGGTTGTGTAGGATTCACATATGTTTTCCGGCTTTTTGGTATATATTGTCGCTTTGGAGTGATTTTTCTTGTTGAAGCGGCAGTATAACCATAGGTTTGTCAGTCTGCTAGAAATGCACTGTAATATAGAGTCCGGTTTGAGTCCTTTGTCGATTCCATTGCCTAGGTTTTACCCTAGCAAGATGGTTGTATCTCGTTGATTCTATCAATGAAGGGCGGGAATATTCCAATCATTATCGCAGGAACACCTACCATTCCCCGAGATAAGTATCCTTGAATGATTAACATTTTTGGGTTTAGGATTCTTATTCTTGGAATATTTCTGGTTTTTACCTCTTGTGGTCCAAAGAGACTTGGTAGGTGTCCGCTTATCGTGAGTCTAGAAGGCATAGCAAATTCTATATTTGGATTTATTCTTTTATTAGAGTCGTTGATCGACTTTCTTGACTTCTCGATTTTGCTTCTTTGAAACATTCTCGTAGAGGCTTTATCGCCTCAAAGAACCTTACTAGGAGTTGGATCTTGTGCAGGTACAAACTTAGGACCAATTCTGGTGCTAGGTTCAGTAGCCTTACTGGATGCACTCTTTTTGGATTGTTGAGTCCCAAATCCAAGCCCTGTTCTATCACCATAAGGCTTTCCAGATTTGTATGCAGTAGAGGAACAAGATGGATCAGCAGATTCAGAGGCTACTGGATGTTCAAAGCAGCTCATACCGATTCTCGTCCAACATCTTTTCCTTACCTTTGAGAACCCTTAATTCAAAGATTCAATCTTTCAACTTCTACTTGAAGAGCTTATTTTTCACCTTCACAATCTCATAACCAGATTGTATTTTCCTCGCTTGATTGAGGATGGCATCCAAAGCTTCTTCATTGTAAGAGTTTCTAGGATTTGAACCACAAGTTGATTCACACCACTTTCAGGAGGAGTGTTAATTGATACAAGATTGTATACCTCCTCCTGCTTCATCCATATTAGCCATTAATGCATAGTCTTCCATATCAAGAACCAATGTTGTGTCATCCGATTCATTTCCTTTCGGATTCCACTTTATATCCAGATTCATCTTCAAAGAACCATAGCCTTCTTGCCATGTCTTCTTTGTTGACTCTTGTTCTTTTGGAGACCTGGACAATCCGTCCGAAATGTCCAGCTTCTTGCGCTTAAAGCAAAGATAATCTGTTCCTTTTTCTCGCTTTAACTCGGATGACAATCAGTCCGAAGTGTCCTGGTTTCTTGCAATTAAAACACAAGAAATCATTGTCTTTCTTTGTTTCTTCCTTTTTCTTTTCAATGAATTTCTTTGTGAAATTCCTAGGTGAGCTTTTCCCACCTTTCATCATCATGATCTTCTAGCTCAGCAATGCTATTTGCTCTTGCATTTCATCCAGTAATTCATCTTGAGCTTCTGATCCTTCTTCTTGATGTGAAGCAACAAAGGCTGTGGTTTTTGGCTCTTCCTTTCAAAGCAGTAGTGACAACTTCTTTTTTGAATTCATATGCCTTAAGATCTCGAAATAACTTGAATGTATCCTCTTCATGCAGCCTTCTCATTTCTTCTATGGTCGCACCTTCATCTTCCATTCATCTCAGAAGCGAGAAAAGTGTTCTCGTGAATTTTATGATTTATATGGCAATATTTCATAACAATGATCCTCGTGTTTTAGTAATTTTTATAGAAAATTACGTATTAAATGAACAAATGGAAGAAATGGTCTTAAGGTTACAAAAAGTGTAAAACGTGCCAATTACGTGCTTAAAATGATGATTTTATGTTGGTTTGAGTTGTGTTACACTTTGGTATGTTTTCAATGGCGTCACAGTGTGTTAAATGCGGCCGAGGAAAAGTTGATTTGAGGTGTTTAATCGTGCTTTGAAGAGTGGGAGTCAAGAATAAAGAGATAAAGATGAAAAGTCGAATTTGAAGGTACTGGATCAAGCGCCCGTAAGCATGAATCTAGCGCCCGCAAGTCGAATGAGCGCTTGATGTTCCGCCTCACCGGACGGGCGTCTGAATTTTGACCGCGCGCCCATTGGAGGAATTTTGATTCAGATGTTCAGATTTTCATGAATCAAGCCTGATTTTGCCCAATTTTGCATAGGACGTAAGCGCCCAACCTCACCGGCCCGACTCAAATAAGTTTTGCACTCTGACGGACGCTCACCATACTTAGACGGGCGCCCACCGACGATTTTAACCTCTAGCCGACTTACTTTTTTATAAATAAAGGCGTGTTGTCTCAACCCTAAAGGACATGAAACATAGCCGCACAATACATCCTTGGAGGAGCCGCACCAAAGCCCTAGAATTATGAGTTTCTTTCATTCAACCGTGGCGTGGATCATCACAAGGATGCAAGGCTAAGCGCATAGCGGTGGAATAGCTGGAGGATATCACATCAACATCACCACAACCATGAATTGTTAGGTTATCTTTTGTTTATGAATTCGAATACCGAATTTTATTTATCGATTGTTATTTGGATTATTTGTTAAGAGTTTTGTTAGATAGGAATATCAATGAAACCACGTGTTGATTTGAATCAGATGGAAATATAATTCAATAATAGAACCTTTTCAATCGATACAATTAATAATATTTTGAGGAATCATTTGTTGTTAATTGGGTTATCTAATTTGGGAACAAATTTATGATCTTGTGCTTTATGTTAAATTGTTTTGCTTGGAAAAGAAAACGAAACCCTAGGAATTGAGTTAAAGGAATTTAATCAATTTTGAGATTGATCATACCAATAAAATTATATTCGAAGCATAAAATGGTTGTGTGATTGTTGTGTGGTTGAATCTAGTTATTCTAATGTTTTTTTAATTATCTCGATAAACAAATTCGTCGTATTGATTGTTATTGCTACGCTTAGTTATTTCCGTAATTTTAGTGTGTTTTCTCGATATTTTCGCTTTCAAGAGATTTACTCGACGCCGCCGTCCACTCTTAATGGACGCCCGTCCAGTTCTAAGTTTTTCTGTTTTCTGTGATTTTACCCACTGTTCTTCGTTTTTATGTTATAGATAGTATAAACCCTAGTTTGAGATAATAATTCGTGACATAGTAAATATAATAATCGCACTTTAATCCGATTAACATTCGACTTTCTTAGACGACCCGTAAAAACACCCTATACTACGAACCTTATACTGGGGTGTTTCGGTTTATAAATTTTAGAACTAGTTTTTACCTAACAAGCTTCCAAGATTTTTGTGTTGATTTCTTCTTTTGAATAGATAACACACAAAGCAGGTGAGTTCATCCAGCACTGCATTGAACCTGGATTCCATTTGTTCAATGGTTTCATTGGGTTTCATTTCAAACTTTTGGAACTTCTTCTTTGCCACAATCGATTTTATTCTTCTTTATTTCATCAGCCCTTCACGTATCAACTGTAGTTTGTCCCAAATTTCTTTGTCGCTTTTACAATCTTTCACTTTCATGTACATGTTGCTATCCGAGTTCTCAGAATAATATCAATAGCAATGTTGTTCAAATTTGCTCTCTTTCTATCTTCAAAGCAGCCATTCCTTTTTAGGCTTTGGAATGTATCAGTGTTTCTTCACCCATCACATCGACTTTGTAATTCCAAAGGGTCCATCTCAGAGCACATCCATCATTTCATCATGAGTTGCAGCAAGGTAAGCTTCAGATATGACATTTATATTCGTCAAAACGATCTCGCAGAACACATCAACATTGTTCTAGCATACTGGTTGTTATCCATGATGCAAGGCTTTGAAAACCAGTTATTTGAAAAGGTTTTTCAAAGTATTTTCACAAGCACAACAAGTAGGATTACTTCAGAACAGAAGCACTGCTCCGATACCAATTGTTGGTCCCTTGAAAAGGCTTTGGTTAAGTTTATATGGGGTGAATAAACTTAACACTTAAAACTTTGGAGTTAACAAACTCAAGAATCTCAAGAAATCACCGATACCTCGATAGTCTCATTGATACCTCGTGAGTTCTCGATAAACAAAGAGTCTCATCATGATGTTTGAGTTTACCAATTTATGCAAATGGATTTATATCAAAATTAAGCCTTATTACTTGTTGTTAAATATGATACTAAGTATTAGATACTCAAGAGTGTATGTGTGTGAGTTTAGTTGCTAGATTCAGAGAGTTGATGTGTATAATAAACTAAATGCGTAATGTAAGTGCGAAGAAAGTAAGTAGGCATTTTATAGTGGTTCCGTGGTGTAATCTCGCTCACCCACTCTTCTCCCGTGATGTTGGAGGTAATTCACTGTAGATCTTTGATGTATCTCATTACAAAGATTCCTAAGATTGCTTGTCCTTCACCAATGACTATGGCTTCACAAATCAAAACAAGGAACAAGTAGGATTGTCGCTCCAAAGTCTTCCACTGGTCCTTGAAGGGTAGGATTGCCTCTTCACCACTCTCCACCACAAACAACATCTTTCACACAACAAGTGCTTCACTGTTTTCAAGAGTTCTTTATAAAATAAAGAATGAATCAAGTAAATGATTCACAGGCGCAAGAAATTGATTAGGATGATATAATCGAAGAGCTTGCGCCTTTCAAGTGTGTAAACTTGATGTAGCTTGAATACGTATCACACTTGAAGATTTTGTCCAATCAAGAGCTTTAAGTTCAAAGAGGTTCAAGCAGGTGCTTTTGCACTTGTAATTATCTCTTATATTTTTCTCTTGTAAATCATCATCTTTTTCTCGAGTTGGAAGTCCTCTATTTATAGGTAGGTGGGCATGTGACTTGTATTTGAAATTCAAATATAGCCGTTCCTGCTTTTGTCCCATTTGACATGCTTTATCATCTATTCATAGGATCGATAAAGGTTTCGATTCCTTTTGACAAGCAGCAATCTGTCCCAACCTTTGACTTATAACCATTGGATAAAAATCAATCATCCTAACGTTCTTTTAATCTCACTCCTTTCTTGATTTGTTTGATAAGTCGAGGTAGTTAGTCGTCATTTTCCATGCAATCTTCCAATGTAATCTGAATTAATCAAGATATTATCAATGAGGTTCATCGCCATCGAGATACCCATCATCACAATAAAGAATTTGTTGTGTATAAAATACAATGCAGCTGATTTCTTTTATCTAACTTTTACTTGTGAAGTTAGATTACACCTTTTTAAAATATAACTAAGTTCCAAACATCATCCAACTTAAGGAACTTAGACCTTCTACACAAGGTATATGTAATCAGTCTAGGTCATCACAGACTTCCCTAAATTCTGATTCCATATCCTTGACTTTAATTACTAAGTTTGATCCCTTAGCCTTCATTAACTGAGTTTGACCTCAAATTTTCGCCTTCAAAGAGGTTCCGTAAAAGTTCATCGACCTAACTACCCTATCGACTTAGACTAGTCTCAATGAAACAAGTCACCGACCTTACAAAGGCATGTTTGATCAAACCTATACAAAGATCAAACTCTAATAAACTCATACATTTGATCTAGACATCTTTTGCCTTTGCTCTATAACAGCTTAGTTTGGCACTCATCACTAAAACTTAAAAATAAGTCCAACAGCTTCTATGCTAGTGCGCTTGGCGCTTTGATGTATGCCATGGTGTGCACTAGGCCTGATCCGGGTCGAGGCAATCGAGTTGTCGCAGGTTTATGGCTCAACCTGAAAAGAACACCGAAAGCCGTGAAAAGAATGTTTAGGTACCTTAGAAGTACAAATTGATGTTGGTCTCATTTATGGAGGTGATACTCGTGAGTTTGATCACAAAGTTACTATGATGCCGATTATGCAGTGATCCGGACAGCCAGAGAAAATCAATGATCTGGTTATGTTTTCATATTGGGGAATTCAGCTTGTCACCGGAAAGCAACTCTTCGTGCAATAAAGGGCTTTATCAACTCTCTCGGTTTAGTATATGGCTATTATCAAGCAAACAATGAGGTATATGGTTGAAGGGACTAGTCAAAGATTTGGGGCTATATCGTGATCAAGTCGAGATTTATTGTGACGATTTGAGTGCAATTTGTCTAGCTAAGGATCGTGTTCATCATGAGAGATCCAAGCATATTGACGTGAGGTATCATCCGAGAAATGAGAAGAGGGTTGTAGTGAAGAAGATCGCGACTGGCGATAATCCTCGCCGATATGTTCACTAAACTCGTTTCAGCAGAGCAAGTTTCACTTGTGTCTGGACTTGCTTGAATGTTCAAAGCTTATAAATCGAAATATGGATACTCGCTTGAGGCATATCAACTTGAGTGGATTCTCGTGGAGAAGTCCAGTGCATCAGACATCCTGGCATTGATGAATGCATCCGCACAAGTACAACCGATATGCAATCTCGGGGCGTTGAATGAGTTCAAGCCGGCGTGAGATTTGTCGGTTTTGGTGACTTGATCTCTAAACGATAAATGATCTCGTGGAACTAATCAAAATCGAAGATCGAGAATGATGGTCGGCCAAGACAAGTATATTCGATCTATGAAAGTCGCTTTGATGAAGTGCAACCGAAGTTTCTTCTCAAGTCGCAGCCGCTCCGGGTCATTGGGATTTCTTGAGTATATCAAATCTACATTTGAGCAATTGATTACAAGTCTCGAGAATCGCTTTTGAATCGAGTTTGCCTGCAGTGGATAATAATAGCCGTAGGTCATCCACATCCTGGGAATTTATGGAAGTTCCGACAAAGATCTTTGACGGTTAGGGTTTGGGACTTGCGGTCATAAATACCAAATGGTTGTAATCAATGAATGTGTGTCTTTCAAGAGTGTTGCTCACACCCTTGTGGAAAACCTCGTAATTCCGTGCATAATAAAATATCTCATTTTCTCGCCTCGCGAGTAGTCGGCATAACGCCGAAACCACGTTAAATCACCGTGTTCTTTCTGCTTCGTGTTTTATCAATACCGCCATACATTACGCTTGCATTGCTTCGTGATTGCTTCTTCTTAAATCGCAGTTCTTCGTCGTGTTTTCAACAAACAAAGACACCTTCTCTCGCCCATCGCTTTTAAACACTTGTAGATCTCTCAATCGCATAACTCCAAAGTTGAAATTTTTTGACAAGATTTTTATTTTTTCATGCTTTTATTTTGAAACCACATTCATCATATTCCAATGTAATTTCCAAAATTCATTGTCGAAATTACTATTATTCAAATTCACCGCTTTTCGATTCACTCATTGCAAGTTAATCACCGAGCTTAATTTCTCGATAAATAATCTCATGAAAAGCGATATAATGATATCGAACCAAGCTTTCAAAACGAAGAGCATGAAAAAAATTAAAATTCAGAAAATTTTCATCACGTCGAGATCTGACATCAAAATACATGAGTGTTTAAAAATGAGGGAAAAAAATTGAAGCAGTAACCTGATTATATATGAAATTAGTCATTTTCTAAAATACTATGAAAAAGATTTGGAACACCAGTTACTTTGACACAGACAGGTTTTTGTAGGCCGTCCAAATTTTCTGCAGATAAACTTAATAGGTTCAATGTATTAATTTCAAAGTCATGTGCATGATATTTTTTATATTATTATTTTGGAAGCATATGAAATTAGATCTACTTTGAATTGTATTGAGGGACGGTGGGAGTAAATATGCAATAGGCTTCACCTTTAGCCAATTGTACATTACTTACAATTAGAAATGTGTATATGTCACATTAAATGCTTCAACACCATATAAAGAATACTCTTTCCATTTTAACAAAATGTTTTTGTCCTAAAATAAGTGTCGTCGTTTGTATTACCTCCGTCCCATAAAAAATGTCCACGTTTTACTATTCACGCAGATTAAGAAACTCAATTTTTACTATTCATAAAAAAAATCATTCAATGGGGGGCAAAATCCCTGACTCGTTTTACTTTTCATCACTAAAACATAATGCCGAATATATATAGATACAAAGAAGAAAAAATCCACCGGTTGCAGTGGCCAAAGGTGCAAGGGCTATAGTTCTACCCCTGGTTGTGACATAACAATATAATTGTGCTCATAACATTTCTCAAAAATATTACTTTGCTTTAAATGGGGTTGAAAAGTCATTTTATAGGTTTTCATCTCCATAAGAATTGTTAAAATAACACTTATTTTGAAACGGAAGAAGTATAAGTATGAACACACTTCACTAAATTGTCGGCATGCGAATAAGTTGGATGCCATAAAGTTGAAAGTCTCTGGCTCCATTAGTGAAAGTCTTTGTGGAAAAATAATTAATGATAAGGAAGATAAGAGTTTTGTCCAATTGCAATAATTAAGAGGGATCATTAGAGGCTTTAAGTACATCACCTCAATTTGAGCAACCTTTCACCTTTCTTTTATAAGTTTTTTCTTTTCTTTTTCTGATATTGCAACTCAATGGCAAACAGAAATATGATCATCAGCCTATTAAGCTCATTTACCATCTTTTTTTCCATTGCCACAGAAATTCCTACTCTTTCCATTGCTACTACAAATGAGACCGACCTTCATGCCTTGCTAGATATCAAAAATCACATACAAAGTGACCCATTTCAAGTTCTGATTCTTGAATGATTCTATGCATTTTTGCAATTGGCATGGAATCACATGTGGTAAGAGACACAAACGAGTGACTATACTTGACGTTTCATCACTCCATTTGGTTGGCACTCTTTCTCCCTCAATAGGAAACCTTACATTTCTTAAAGGGATCCATCTCCAAGAGAATTTTTTCCATGGCGTAATTCCACCAGAAATTGGCCGACTATTTCATCTGCAGAATCTAGTTCTTGCCAATAACTCATTTCAGGAACAACTTCCTGTTAACATTACACTGTGCAAAAATATTCGGCTAATCCAATTATTTGGAAACAAACTTAGCGGAAGAATCCCTGATCAGCTGAGTTCTTTGTCCAACCTGCATGCACTTGGACTGGCTGAAAACAATTTCACTGGAAATATTCCTCCATCTTTAGGTAATATTTCTACGCTTGAAGTACTAGAATTATCAGAAAACAATCTTAGTGGGAACATCCTACATGAGCTTGGTAGGCTCTACAATCTTTACTACCTGGGATTGTCCAAAAACAAGTTAACGGGCTCTTTCCCCGCTGAAATCTACAACATTTCATCGATTTCAGTTCTTTCCATCTCATCCAATAATCTAAGAGGTCATATCCCGATACTTTGGGTTGACACTCCCAAAATTGATTGAGTTTTATGTTGGTTCAAACAATTTCTCGGGTCGATTCCATCAACATTAGCCAATGCTTCAAATCTTATCGGAATAGGATTCAAGCAGAGAATATGCTTACCGGGCCAATCCTACGAAATCTAGGAAGGTTACAACATTTAAGGTGGTTGAATTTGACAATAATACGCTAGGTATTGATAGTGATAGTGGCATTAACTTCATTGCCACCTTGACTAA
Source organism: Gentiana macrophylla (assembly GCA_026214975.1). Lineage (NCBI taxonomy): Eukaryota > Viridiplantae > Streptophyta > Magnoliopsida > Gentianales > Gentianaceae > Gentiana > Gentiana macrophylla. The sequence continues at coordinate 23,292 of JAOBSW010001060.1, read as the reverse complement.
CTGCACCAACCTAGAATCACTGAGCTTGTCAAACATTGAAATCGGAGGAATACTACCTTGAGATTTATAATCTATCTAAAAAGCTTAGGATATTTAAAGCTAGCTGATAATCACATATCAGGCAACCTTCATGAGAGAGTTGAGAGCTTGTTGGTTTAAGTTTGCTTGATGTCAGCTATAATTCTCTTTCAGGCAACATTCCCTCTCTATTGGCAAGCTCATAAACATGAAGAATCTTATTCTTTCGATTTAACAAATTTACAGGGAAATTCTCAATCTATTGGTGACATTACAGGGCTGCGATCCTAGGTCTAAGCTAAAATATGCTCTCCGGTAGCATACCGGTTTCTCGAGCAATCTCACCGAGCTACAAGGATTAGATCTTACTCAAAATCATCTAAATGGATCTCTCCCAAAGAAGTTTTTAGTTTGGCCTCTCTATCACTTGGGCTATATTTAGATCAAAACAAATTTATCGGATCGCTACCCTCGTAAGTGGGCAATTTGAAAACTGCTTTATTGCGCTTCGAAAATAAATTATCTCGGTGAAATTCCAATATCAATTGGTGGTTGTCGATGTCGAAAACCTTGAAATGGACGGTAACTTAGATGGAACGATCCTTTCATCATTGTGACAATTGAAAAGCATTGAAGTAATGGATTTGTCGCGGAATAAATTGTCGGGAAATTCCAACTTTTGGAAACGTTGAAATTCATTAGCATTCTCAATCTTTCATTCAATATGTTAGAAGGTGAAGTTTCAAGGAATGGAGTCTTTGCAAATGCAAATGTCTTCTCACTATGGGGGAATGGAAAGCTCTGTGGAGGAATCAAATCATTGAACTTACCGCCTGCCTCTCAAATGATTCAAAAACGCAAAGTTGTCGGCTCACATAATCATGATCCTAGTGATCGTATCCCCTTTAGCCATGATTTCGTTATTTGGATGTGCATATGTAATATTCAAAGAAAAAATCTAAAAGAGTGCCTTCTTCAAACTCTCCATATGGTAATGAACGCTTTAAGATTTCATATGTCTGAAATTTTGACTTCCACCAATGGCCTTTCATCGTAAAACTTAATAGGCGAAGGAAAATATGGATCTCAGTACCGTGGAGTCCTCAAACCATTTGAGAAGTGGTTGCCATCAAAGTGCTAAAGCTCCACTAAAAGGAGCCCACAAGAGCTTCTGGCAGAATGTGAAGCATTGAGAAACATTCGCCATAGAAACCTTGCCAAAATCATTACTTCTTGTTCTAGTATTGACTTCAAAGGCAATGATTTCAAGGCTTTAATTTTAGAATACGCCCCAATGGAAGTTTGGAAGAATGGTTGCATCAATATCCATATGTCCATGATAATGAGAAGAAGTTAGACTTGTTAGAAAGGTTAAACATTGCAATAGACATTGCTACGGCATTGGATTATCTTCACAATCTCTCCCGAAATCCAATTGTGCATTGTGATATTAAGCCAAGTAACGCTCTCTTAGGCGACGATTTACGTGGCTCGTGAGTGATTTTGGCCTTGCTAAATTTCTCCAAACGCCTAATGATATATCACATGATATAAAAGCACCTCCATCGGAATCAGAGGAACAGCTTGGCTATGTTGCTCCGTGTACATCCATAACCAAAAGTGTTTTGAACAAAATATTTACAAAATTCACAGTATTTTTACATTACATTATTTTACGGCTACCATTTTATCCTTTAACATTTTATTTGTGTAGAATACGGCATGGGAGGAAATGTATCATGCAGTGACGATATAGCTACGGAATTCTTTTGTTGGAGATGTTCACGGGGAAAAGACTCTGCAGCACAACCATGTTCACAGAAGAGTTTACTCTCCATAACTATGTTAAGACCTCTCTTCACCATCATATGGCTGAAATCATCGATCCACAACTTTGATAGTAGAGGAAAACAAAGAAAACATGAGCAAATACACTTCAACATGGATTGAGTCTTGTGGCTTATCGATTTTTCGTAGAATATCATGTTCTTCCTCAAATGCAAACGAGAGGATGGCTCATTAATGATGCAATTTATTGAACTACAACATGTTAGAAAGAATGAATTGCAGGAACTGCTGTTCATGCCGAATTTCTTCGCTTCAACAAGAAAGTTGCATAAATTTCCATCTTATTATATTATGAGAAAATAAGGTTGTTCTATTCTGTTTTTCTTATCTGTCTTATGAATGTAATGCAAAGAGGGTAAAAGTAGCAGGCCAAAAAAAAACATCTGGAGTCCTATTTGGTTTTCTGCATTTCATCTTCTAAAAGTTAGTACGTAATTGTTCTTCTACGGGGAAATACCCTTGGTATTTTTTCTTTTATTTTGTGCAATTTGTAATAAGCTAGCTTAAACATCCGGATAACGTTGCCCAATAAATGCGCTTATGTGAAGAATCTTCTCTTTGGATTTATTGATATTTTGAAAAATAGTATATCTAGGAAATTATGGCAATGATATATGTTACTCATAAATATATTTTTTTGACTAAAAACTAAATTCAAAAAGAATAAATAGGGAAAAATAAAATAAAATGTGCAGTCAGACAAGAATCTAATAAAATATACTTACAATAATAATAAAAATGTAGTAACATATAAAAAAAAATAACAATAAATAAAATATACTTATAATAAAAAAATGTAGTTACACATTAAACATGTAGTAACACTAGAAAAATGTAGTAACATATACAAAAAAGTAGTTACAACCAATGTCTAAAAAAGTAATAAACTTTCGTAATCATTCTTGTATGTTGGAAATTACCATTCTTATTGCATTTATTCTTGTGCTATTCTTTATTCTTCATACGTAATTTTTACTATATGATGAAAATTATCAATTCTTACATTGTATTGTTCTTCGCGTGTTATAGTTCATTTACTCTTAATATATATATATATATATATATATATATATATATATATATATATATATATATATATGTAACTCAGTGTGTTTTTAGTCAAATTTTCTTTTTGTCTTTTTGTTTTTATTTTTTAAATTGGATAAAAGATTTGGAAAGATTCAATTTCCTATAATTACTCCTCTTTTTAATTGCAGGATTTACTTCCATTTATTTCCCTATATTCATGTTTTTTGAAATTACTAAAAGGGTATTTTGGGAACTATGCATATGTTTTGTCTGATTAATATTGATTTTCTTGAATCACGATAAATTATTTAATCGTCATCTTCTTGACAAAACAATAAAAATATTATAGAGAATCTAATGATAGTATGATACAACGAGTTTATAGATAGTATTTGTTACACGCGTGGTGATACGTTTATTGAATGTTTATTTTAAGTAATATAGGAGGTTTTAAATTTTTTATTGTTTTTTATGTATAATATATATATTGTAAAATGCATTCAACTTAATATATGCTTTTTCCCCTTAAATTTTGTTGATTAAGGTGGTTTTGCTCAAATTTACGAATAATATTATTTTGTATAATAAGAGAAATTAATATTTCCTTTTGTCAAGTACTTGCTTTTGCTTCATGAGAATAATTAGAATTAATACATTCATTTTAACGTTTCATTTGTTAATTTAATTAATTATTCAGTTTAGTGACTATGAAAAGAGTTGGAAAAAATGAAAACGTGGCATGTTATGAGAATATGTTGCATATTTACACGAAAAAACATAATAAAAAAATGAACAATAAAAATTAAGAACCTCCATATTTGCACTTAATATAAATATTCAATAAATGTATCATCCATTATAACACTACTATCTATACTTTATAAGAAAAAAAAAAAAACATCTGCATCATTAGATTTTCATAATATTTTTATCTTGAATATGTCTTTAATTAATATCTTGTCTATTAAACAACAAATATTGTTGTGGCTTAGATGGTCAAGGCTAAAAATTTTAGCGCTTAGGTTGTGAAGGATTCAATCTACATAGAAAAAAAAGCATTTTATTTTTTGCAAGAAGCATTGGCGTGGACGTGTCAATTCGTATGACATGGTAATTTTTTAGCGGGAAAAGTTGTCAGTCCTGCGATTTTAGGCGTTTCGAGAATTATTTTTGCAAAATAAAAGACCAGCCGGAGAAAAATCGGGATGAAAATCGAGCAATATGTCTGAGTTATAGACTAAATTTGAAATTTAATTTCGAGGATCTCAAGGTAAGAGGCGATAAATTTTTAAGAGGAAAAAAAAATGAGGAAATGAAGCAATAATCACGTCTACATATATTAGACTTTTGAGTTGAGAGGGCGATTTATGCTCACTCCCCTCTATGTAGGCTCTGCATTTGCTTCTCACTGTTTGTTAATTTTATACCACCTCCCCTAACATACTATACCTCATGCCTAACAAATATCAATCTTACATGCTTAAAAATCTCACATTTTCAATAGTTTAAATATCAAAATCATTTATTCCACAATTCGAAAACAAGCCTTAAAGTAGAGTACAATATTCAAACATCAAAATTCAGCAATGTTTATACGATCATAGTAGCGACCCGACGGACCACCCTAAGGAAGAAGACCCAACATGACAGGTCCTTCAGAACCTTCGTTCACAGTATCCGTTCCCGTATTCCAATTGATGTCTGTTTTCACATAGCCAGGATGAACACAGTTTATGCACATTTGAGGATACTTCTTTGCCAAAACTCTTGTGTAAGCATTAATGGCAGCTTTAGATATGCTATGCGGTGGTAACATATTTGGCCATCCATTGGCTTCAAGAGATTCATGCTTTAGATCATGCAGAAACCTTTGCAAAACCTCGTCGATTTTCTCTTCAGTTAGAGTTTCGATGTCTCCAAGTTCTTTTCCTATCTCCTCACCCGGAATCCTCTGCACGAGTTTCAAATTTTATTAGTAAATAGATAGGGCGTCTTTAGTAGCAGTACACGGTGTTTATGTCGTGTGGGACACTAATTTCTTACCCTTAATTCACTTCTTAAAGAAGAGACATTTACCATCCTTGCACCAGAAGTTGAAAGCTGTAAGAATTAGAGAAGAGCCTCAGCAACATTCTTTGCATCATAGAAGTTTATCTCCAAACATTCTTTCTTTCTCGGGAGTTGTGATTATCACATCTGTCACAAGAAATTAGCTGCTTTTCCTGCTAGCTGCATGCATCACAAAAAACCTGGTCAGGACTAATCCGAGTTCGTCCCCAATAGTACTCACAGTATGATGCACGGACGCTCCATACGCAGTTTTATTTAAAGAAAATCTTCACTCATTTATGGAAGTCAGATCTGATCTCATTAGGACCAAATGAAACACCTCCGCTCATTTGGTGGTTATAGTTGTTGATAATTACATTTTAGTCCCTATATTTTAATATTTACATTTTGACCACCGCACCCGTGTCAATTTTTTTCAAAACTCCCGTATCCTCATGTCTCATGTCCGTTGCAACCTAGCTTTGTAGAGTCTGATATTTACTTTCGAAGGTAAAGATCTGACTTAAAGCTCTTTAACGTATGGCGTTTCTAAAGAAAACCGAATGCATGATTAACAAACATTCTTACCCAAGATTCAGGATCTATATTTAAGGCTTTTAAGCGGGTTTCATCTACAACAGCTCCAGATGCTCCCGTTGGTCACCTATTACAGAAAAAATTATCAGCAACAAACTAGCCAAAAAACAACGAACCGAGCCAATGATTCAATGTTATTTGAATGATGTAAAGAAAAGCATACCAAAATATCAAGTTTTCCGAATTCAGCAGCAACGAACCGAGCTAATGATTCGATGCTCTTAGCATCTTGAACATCAAGCTAATGAAAAACTACATTCTTTAGCCTCTTGTTCATGTAAACTAAAGTAGCCTCCTTTCCTTTATTCACATCTCGAGCTGTTAATACGACATCCGGCAGCCATAAGCTGCGGACCGATGCTTTTATTTGCTCGGTAACGACACCATACCTGTAATATATATCCTCAACCTTAAGAACAAATAGAATTGAATAGGCGATTGATTTACCTCAAAGCCATTATTTTACAAACTCTATATATATATATATACATATAGTTTAAAAGGAAAATCTGATGAATTAATTGTTTCATACAAAATATACACTCAAACTTCTGGATCAAAATGAGAGAGCCAAGATTCAAAAACAAAAAAATAGGTCAACGCCTTAAGTTCATCATATATATATTATATATAAATGTCCTATGTTACATACTAAAACCACGAAACCTCCTATCGAGACTCTGCATTCATCATCCCGGTCAATTTTGGATTAGTCGGGATAGTTGTTTCGCTTTTGGGAAACTTTAAGCCAAAAAAAGTTATAAAAAAGGAGGTTACAACCATCATAAGACTGATCTTCGCCTCCAAAACAAGCATCTTTCTCGTCTATAGTCCTTCCCACCATGGTTATAAATGTCTTTATCTTACTTAAGCCATATACATAATGCTCATCATGTGGTTTTCGATGAATCTGTCTTCCCTATACAACTTCTCCATCAAAACCCGCACTTAACAATCTCATTGTACCACTTCGTGTCTTCCTCGCTAGCACCTCCACAAAATTCACCTCATATGCCGGCTCCCTCCAATCCGACCCCACCCCTCCTGGATCCCTCCCGGGCCTTCTCACCCACCTCTCATGTGTCCACTTCGCCTCGGCCTCTCTAGACTCGGTCGTATGCCCACCTCACTCTCATTCCCATGGTTACTCAGACCAAAACCAATTCCTCAAACCCATCTCCGCCTTTACCTTATCCGCTACCCGCTTCTAAAAACCCTTGTTGCTTTACCAACTCCTGGACCCTACTTCTATATACGAAGCCTCCTAAGACCGAATTGGCGTAATGCTATGAGAGAGGAAATTGACGTATTGTTGTGTAACCATACACCGGATCTTGTTCCTCCGCGATCCTCATATGAATATTGTTGGCAATGAATGGGTTTATCATACTAAACATCATTCGGATGGTCGCTTTTGAGCATCACAAGGCTCGCTCTTTGGCCAAGGGTTTTCATCAGGCCGAAGGGTTGATTTCTCGACACATTTAGTCCGGTTGTTATACCGGTTCATCTTCTTCGCCTCTTGCTTTGTTTCACAAGGTTGGTCTCTCCTTTAGGTGGATGATGGAGTCAACTTTACGTGACACCGGTGCTTTGTTTATCCCGTTTACCCACATTTTCAAGACATTTTGGGGCGAATTGGACCGTTCTCGGGGTGTTATCGTGAGCTTATGGCACGGGAGTGAATCCGTTGCTTTGATGGATTATTACCGCTTTTAATTGATATTGACCCCATTCCCGAGCACTTTTACCTCCGGAATTGTTTGTATGTTTTTGGTCGTTTATGATGATGTAGGGTATTAGTGTCAAGACCCGAGAGGTGATGATTGGTGGCAAAAGGCATGATCGAGGCAAAGAGGAAAGATCAAAAGGAAGAAAAGTGAAGTTTTGGGGCAACAAGGTTCAAACGCACGTTTGGACCTCTCCAAACGTGCGTTTCAAGACACAAAGTTGATATAGAGTTGAAGCCTTCCAAACGCGCGTTTGCAACTACCCCAAACGCACGTTTCAAATTCTCTAAACGCGCGTTTGCACTCTCCAAACGTGCGTTTCAAGTACACCAAGCAGCGCGTTTGACCTACCTTAAACGTATGTTCAAGATGAAGATAGTCAAGACCCCGCCTGGTGAAGCAAAACGCTGCGTTTGCACCAATCAAGCGCCATCCAGCCCACCAAACGTGCATTTGGACCGATTTTACGTAGATTTTTCCCTACCTATCAATACCCCTTAGACTATTTCTTGGGATAAATCTAGTTTCTTAGCAAAACTCTACCCATTTCTTGCTCGATTTTTGTAATAGCTTAGAATACTTTCTCTTAGTGTAAATCAACTTTATCCTAGCTTAATCTTTCCATTTCTTAGCTTAGATTTCCATTCCAAACACTAAGAGACCACCTTTTAATTACTTTTTTATTTTGTACTTTTTGGATCTCAACTCAATTTACAAAAATCAATGGTATATTTCCTTCTCTTTTTACTTGTTATGGCTTTCATTTATTGTCTTGTGTATGTTTTGATTAGCATAATGAGTAGCTAAACACCAACATAGTCGAATCATGTGAAAATTAGTGAAATCACCCTTTGGGTGATGAATCGGGAGTGGGTAGTGCTTTTTATTGTTTTATCTTGCATGTTTCACGTCTTAGAACTTGTTATAATAGATTTGGGCTAGATTGATCACTAGGTCAAAATCACACACATCAACCTTGAGAGTTGTTAGAGATAGAGATGTGGGAAATGGGTTCTAGGATCACTTCTTAGAGTGAGGTTACTCGTTTTAACGTTTTAAGCGGCTCTGAGTGCATAACATGTCTCGTGAGTGAATCTTCATTAGGGAAGGGTAATTAATTTGGCATAAGGTGTTAGGAGAGAGTTGTTCAGACCTTAGCACCGGGATTAGGAGTGCGCACCGTGAAATTGAATGCAAGAGTTCGTTCGTTTAATGCACACTCCCGGTTTTGTCAATCCGTGGGGTTGATAGTAGCTATTTTGATCATGATTCGCTATGTCTCTTAAACTATCTTTAAAACCTAGTAGTTTAATCTTCTTTCTTTCTTTCTTATCTTTAAACTTGTTAGTAGAGATCACGTCGTCGTTGTAGTTATAAATACTTTAAAAGTTTGATCATCTGACTAAGCATTACGTTCACTTTGGTACTTGCAAGCCACGATTCCTTTGGGTTCGACCTCGTACTCCTGTGAGCTATTCTAGCAATCGACCCGGTACACTGCCGGTTAGAGAGTTAGTTTACCCACGGTTTCGAGTCTTTATAAATTATTTTTGTTGGGGTAGATTTCATGCTCATCGATGGACATTCGAATGTCTTTCTCCATAGGCATTTATTTTAGCCCGTTTATGCAAGGCGACACATGGATTTGTTCATCCAGATTATCCAGACTATGTTTTTCGTCTTCACCGCAGTCTCTATGGACTTCGTCGGTCTTCCCGTGCTTGGTTCTCTCTTTTCACTGTTGTGTTGACCTAGTTTGGCGTTGTCGGCTCCAAAGCCGACACATCCTTGTACATTTATTCTCGTGATGTTGCTCGCGCTTATATTCAGATTTATGCGGATGATGTTATTGCTACTAGCTCGTCATCTTCTCTTGTTGAGCAGGTTATCTCTTATCTTGGTCGGCACTTTCCCATTAAGGACCTTGGTTCTCTGTCATATTTTCTTGGTATTGAGGTGCTTCCTTCCTCCGATGGACTATTCCTCACTCAAAGCAAGTATATCTTTCAGCTTTTGCAGCGTGATTCTCAGGACAAGGCCAAGCCTTGTCAGACACCTATATCGGCCTCTACCCGGCTTACGCTTGATGATGGCCCTCCTCGCACCGATCGTCGCTTTTCCCTTTTATCATTGGTGGTCTACTGCCTCTCGCTTTCACTCGCCCGACATTGCCTTCGCGGTTCACAAGGTTAGTAAGTATATGCTTTCACCTACCAAATCTCACCTGAGTTGCAATTATATAAACATATTCTTTGGTATCTTAAGCACACTATCTCCGTTGGTCTCTTCTTCTCCCGGTCCCCTATTTCGCTCCGGGCTTATTCTAACTCTGATTGGGCCATTGACAATGATAATCGTCGTTCTGTTGGGGCATATTGTGTCTTCCTTGGTGATAATCTCATTAGTTGGTGTAGCACTGAAGCCGAGTGTAAGACTCTTTCTAACACCACCTTGAGAACTCCGGTGGCTTTGCGATCTTCTCATTGTGAGATGCAAATTCGTTGTCTTCCTTGCCTACTCTTTGGTGTGATAATATTGGCGCCACCTACCTTGCTCACAATCCGGTGTTTCACGCCCGCACGAAGCACGTAGAGATGATTTCCACCATGTTCGTGAATTAGTTGCGGCTGCATGAGCTCGGAATCTCTTAATCTACTCGAAGGATCGGTTAGGCGATGTCCTAACCCAAACCGTTAGCTCGACCTCGTTTTGCCGTTTAAGTCCAATCTCCGTGTTCACCACTTTCCACGGGATTGCGGGGCATGTCGAGGATATACTAGAATAAGTTCAAATAATTAGATTATTGTATTTAATATTTAATATTTATCTTGTAGTAGGCACATTGGTTAAGGCAATCAAGTATATATATTTATCTTTCATTACTTCATATTGAATCAATGAAATCAATCGTTTATGAATTTGATAGTGGAGTATTCGTGACATTGCCGAAAAACCACGTTATATCGTGTATTCTTGTTTCTCGCTCTTAGTTGATTGTTTAATTATCTTTTTTTTCACAATCACCATTAATTCGCGACACGAAATCCAGTTACAACAGTACAAGTAAACATGAAGCATGCATCTTACAAACGAAGTTGTTGCTTAGACAAATGGTACTTTGAAGTATGAACAAACTAATTTGGATGCTGCACAAGTTTCTTTCGTAGAAGTGTCAAAGTTCAAAGTTCAAAGTCTTTGCCACATTAGTCAAAGTCTCTGTGGAAAATTAATTAACAGAAGGATAAGTATTTTGTGGAGGAAAATAAAACAGGCTTTCTGATTTTTTTTTTTTTTTCTTATTGCTATAAGAGGGATCATGAGTGCCACACCTCAATTTGAGCAGTCTTTCACCTTTTATACGTTTTCTTCTTCTTCTGGTATTGCAACTCAATGACAAACAGAAATATGATCATCAGTCTATTAAGCTCATTTACCATCCTTTTTGTCATTGCCACAGAAATTCCTGCTATTTCTGTTAGTACAAACGAGACAGACCTTCAAGCCTTGCTAAATATCAAGAATCATATACAAAAAGACCCTTTTCGAATTCTGATTTCTTGGAATGATTCTATTCATTTCTGCAATTGGCAAGGAATCACATGCGGAAAAGACACAAACGAGTGACTATACTTAATGTTTCATCACTCAATTTGGTTGGTACTCTTTCTCCATCTGTTGGAATCCTTACTTTTCTTGAAGAGATCATTCTCCGAGACAATTCATTTCATTGCATAATTCCACCAGAAATTGGCAGGTTGTTTCGTTTACGGTATGTTAGTTTTGCCAATAACTCATTCCAAAACCAACTCCCGACAAACCTTACACTGTGTAAAAATCTCCGATACATCGATTTAGGACACGAAATAAACTTGGTGGAAGAATCCCTGATTAATTAAGTGCTTTGTCCGACCTATATTATCTTGACTTGTCCAGAAACAGTTTCAATGGATATATCCCACCATCTTTAGGTAATATTTCTAGTCTTCGAGTATTAGACTTAAAAGAAAACATTCTAGATAGGAACATCCCACATGAGCTTGGTAAGCTCTTTAATCTCCGGTTCCTGAGGTTGGCCGCAAACAAGTTATCAGGCTGTTTTCCTGTTGAAATATACAATATCTCATCGATTTCATTTCTTTCAATCGCATACAATTATCTATCAGGTCAGTTTCCCAATACTTTGGGGTTGACACTTCAAAATTGACACAATTCTTTGCTGGTTCAAATAATTTCTCAGGGTCGATTCCATCCACATTAGCCAATGCTTCAGATATTGCGAAAATCAACTTTGGAGACAATATGCTTACCGGGCCAATAACAAAAAATCTAGGAAGGTTACAACAACTCCAGGTGTTGCAATTTTTCGATAACCCTCTGGGTACTGATAAAGATAATGACATTAGCATCATTGCCACCTTGACTAACTGCACCAACCTAGTAAAACTGATTTTGTCACAAATGGAAATCGGAGGAGTACTACCATTAGAGATTTCTAATCTATCTGTTATAAACACAGATAGGAATATGTAGTTTAAGAAAGAAACAAACACAGATAGCAATGCAAACGTAAAGAATGGCGGAATTGATAAAACAGAAAACAAGAAGAAACGCGATGATTTAACGTGGTTTCGGCGTTGTCTTGACTACTCTTTCGCGAATGAGAAAATGAGATATTTTACTTATCGCATTGAATTCTGAGGTTTACGCGAATGTGTGAATAACACTTTTGAGATGACACACATTTCATTGATTCTGACATTGGTATTTATAGACACAAGTCCCAAACCCTAACCGCCAGAGATCTTTTGTCAAGCTACCATAAATCTGAGATGTGACCCGCATTTCAATTATTCATCAGCAGGCAAACTCGGGTTCAAAAATGACTTCCTCAGACTTGTAATCGATTGCTCAGATGTGAAGCTGGTATACTCGGCATAGATAACGCAGAGACGAGAAACTAATCGCTTGCGCTTGAAGAAAAGCTTCATTGCATTTCATCAAATGACTTTCCGCAGAATCGAATATACTTAATCGAATCGACCATCAATCTCGGTCTCGGTTTTCCCGGATTAGTTCCACCAGATATTTCTCGGTTTAGAGATCAATCACCAAAAGCGACAAATCTCCACCTTGACTTGAACTCGTTCAACGTCACCAGGCGCATAATCAAATGTACTTGTACGGATGCATTCGTCAATGCCGGGATGTCTGATGCAGACTTCTCCTCGAATCCACTCAAGTTGATATGTCCTCAACTGAGTATCCAGATTTCAATTTACAAGCTTTGAATATTTAGCAAGTCCAGACATAACTGAAACTTGCTTTGCTGAACTGGTTTAGTAAACATATCAGCAGGATTTTCTTTGGTGCTGATCTTCTTCACTACAACCCTCTTCTCATTTCTCAGAAAATGATACCTCACATCAATATTCTTGGTTCTCTCATGATGAACCTGATCCTTAGCTAGACAAATTGCACTTAAACTGTCACAATAAATCTCGGCTTGATCTGATGTAGCCCTAAATCAACGACTAGTCCTTCAACGGACACCTCCTCCATTTGCTGCTTGGTGAAGCCATATACTCAGCATCAGTAGTTGATAAAGCCATTGTTGCTTGAAGAGTTGCTTTCCAGCTGACAACTGAATTCCTCAATGTGAAAACATAACCAGTCATAGATTTTCTACTGTCCACATCTCCTGCATAATCAGCATCACAGTATCCTGTGATCAGTTTCTCAGTATCACCTCCATAAATGAGACGAACATCAGTTGTACCTCTAAGGTACCTAAACATTATTTTCACAGCTTTCCAGTGTTCCTTTCCAGGTTGAGCCATAAACTCACGACAAGATCATTGCGTATGAGCCGGATCGAGGCCTAGTGCACACCATGGCATACATCAAACTGCCAACTGCACTAGCGTAGGGAACTCTTGACATATACTCCTTCTCCTCTGCTGACTGTGAAGCAAAAAATGACAAATGAACATTTGATGCCATAGGAGTATCTATTGGCTTAGCAGCTGGCATGCCAAACTTTGACAAAATCTTCTGTATATAGCCCTGCTGAGATAAAAAGCAGTTTCTCGATTTCTATCTCTCAGGATCTCCATCCCCAAAATTTTCTTAGTTGCACCCAAATCTTTCATTTCAAACTCACCATGAGAAGATCTTTGATCTTGAACATCAAACTTCTTCTTTGAAGCTATCGACATGTCATCCACATATAACACAAATATATGTAAGATCCATCTTCCAAGCGATTTGTTGTAGACACGGCAATCATAAGGACTTACATTTGTAACCTAACCGATCATATAATCATCAAACCTTTTATACCACTTGTCTAGGAGCTTGCTTGATCCATACAAGGACTTCTTCAACTTACACACAAGATCTTCCTTACCGGGAACTTGGAAACCCTCTGGGTGAGTCATGTATATCTATTTGTCTACATCACCATGTAGAAAAGCTATCTTCACATCTAATCTTTGCTCAAGTTCAAGATCTTGTTGTGCCACCATTGCTAGTAACACTCTAATTGAAGTATGTCGACTACTAGTGAGAATATCTCATCAAAGTCCACCCTTCTTTCTCATTGAACCCTCTTGCAACCAAGCGTGCATTATACTTAACTCTTTACGCCTCGCTTATCCCTTTCTTCTTCTTGAAAATTCATTTTCAAGTAACAACTCTCCTTTCGGCGGATGTTTAACAAGATCCCAAGTCGATTCTTGATGAATGACTCCATTTCATCTCCCATGGCGAGAAGCCATTGAGATGCTTGAGCATGTCATTGCTTCCTGTAAGTAGAAGGTTCAAAACCATCCCCTTCTACGCAACTTGATGTGCGTATCCAACCATATCATCAAACCCATACCTTACAGGAGGTATCCCAACATTGGGTCTTCTAGCTCTGTGACAACTATACTCTGCTTACCACGTTCTCGGTTTGACGCTCAAGCGACATTTGCTCACCGATCGGCTTAGATTCGACTACGGTTCGACAACGGATCGATGAAAACTAACTTGGATCAGTTGGTTGTTGCATTCCAACTGACTCCACCTGAAGCTCCACCTTATTGTCAGTTTTCGGTTTGAAGATGGTTTCAATTTGATTATCCTTCCGATGAGGAACGAGTATGGAATTTTCATCAAAAGCGTATCTCTGCTAAGAATGACTCTATTTTCTCTTTGATGACCAAATTCTATAACCATTAACTCCATCACCATACCCCTACAAACACTCCTTTCTTGGCCATTGGTTCCGGTTTCCATTCAACGACATGATAGTAAATCTGTGATTCCAAATATCCTTAGAAGCCCAGAATAATCCATGCAGGCTTACGACCACATCTCAATTGGTGTTTTGAGGCGGATCCTGTGTGAGGACTCATGTTGATTAAGTAGCAAGCTGTGGTAACAGACCTCGCCCAAAAAATTTTCGTGACAAACCCGGCGCTTGAAAGCATACATCTTGCTCTCTCCATAAGAGTTTGATTCATTCTCTCAAGCTTACACCATTTTGCTAAGGTGTATTCACGACTATATGATGTCTAGCAATACCCTCGTTTCTGCACAACTCATCAAACTTAGTCCAGTAGAATTCCAGGACCATTATCAGTGTGAAGCCTCTTGATCTTCTTCCCAATGATTCTCAACTAGAGCCTTCCATTGCATGAAAGCTCTTGAATGCCTCACTTTTTGTGTTTCATCACACCACACAAGTCATCCTTGAATAGTCATCTATGAATGACACAAAGTATCACATGACCACCCAATGACTCCACCTTTGATGGCTGACAATCGTAATGAATGTAATCAAGTGATGACTTTGTATTGTGTATCCTTTTTGAGAACTTGCTCTATGTAGCTTCCCAAACACACAATGCTTACAAAAGTCCAGATTCTTGACCTTACATCCCCAAGAAGATCTTTACGAGAAAGAACACCGCATCTATTTTCACCAATGTGACCCGAGTCTCATGTGCCCACGATTTTGTAAATTTGTGGATGATGAATCACGATTGATGCCACAATGACCAGAACCCGGCAACAAGCCCACTTGTAATATATAGAGTCCACTTTCTTGATTCCTTGAGAACCTCAATTGAGTTTTATAGACACTCAAGACACCAATTTTGTTAGGAAATCTACGCGGGAACGGCGAATTCAAAATTTGATTTCCTTTTACCCAAGATCGAATTCGTTTAAGCAATAAACAAATAGATAATAGACGTGGTTACCTTGGTTGATCTAAAAGATCGGCGCTTTGACCGTCTGGGAGAGTAGTTCTGCATAGAGCCGCCCAAGTGTTCGGCCTCTACCGCTAGTCCACACGAACAGCCCGCGGAATCCCATCATGGATTGCTTATTGGAAAACTCCGGTTGCTAGACCGGCCCTTTTCCCTCTCTCCAACTCTACATAGGATGCTCTCTATTTTACACAAAGAATCGGTAGCTCTTGGAATTATGATGTACCAAAGAGCTTGACACCCACACTATATTTATAGTGTAATATGGCGCTTAATGTAGAGTGGATGAGAAGAAAACCTTTTCCCAATAAAATAAGGAAAATATAATTGATTGATTTATCTCATTTATTATAATATCTTATATTAAATAAATCAAGGATTTTGTCAATATCTTATATTGAATATTTCAAAGATATTGTCAATATCTAATATTGACTATCTTTATTTTATTACCATAAATCAATTTACACATGTGTATATATCACACACACACACACACACACACACACACACACACACACACACATATATATATATATATATATATATATATATATATATATATATATATATATATATATCTTGAAAACAAATGTGCACAAGCACATTCCAAGTGCAAGTCACGCATGTGACTATATATATTTAATAATTAACATCTTATATTAATATATGGTAATCTTATTAATTAAATTGCACAATCTAAGTGTATCTTATACACTCACAAGTTAACGACCATATGCAAATAAATTGGCATCCGGAATATTCTTTAATTAATCAATATAATTAATATCTTGTATTTAATTTATTCATAATAAATAAATACCACCATATTAATTTACCACTATAACTTTTATAGTCTCGAGATAAACTTTTCTTATTTGGTTATCATCTATAACCACATTTTAATCCGGCTAGATGTTCTTATGTGTGTGTGACCCGATAGGCTTCCGAATATGTTGGCCGTAGACACAAAGTGCAAATTACGAAAATGCCCTTCATGCCTAACGATCACGGGATAGCGTCTAGCAACACACCGTGACCCCCGATCATCGGAAGAGTCAAATGCAATGACTACTACCTTTCATGTGAAACGATTACCGTGTAAGTTACAATCCTATCGTTTTGTAATAATATCCATACGGTTACGTCGTCAGTGTCAAACATTAACGACCGTATCTTATAATCTGGATATCATGCTCTCTCAAGTAACTCGTTTACTCCCACTTTGCAAAGATTCACGAGTAAGACATTCCCTATAAGAAGGCCATTTCGGATATTCGATCCTGTGGCAATATTCAACATCTTGATAAGTCTGCCCGAGTTATTCAAGAAGTTTGAACCTCTTGAACTCATGTGCCGGATTTTACGTGTACACTTTATTTATTTATAAAGAGACATATTAATTACATATAAACAATTAATATGTCAAACTCTATTCATAGAAATAGCTTTTACTCTAGTTCACTTTATGTCATAGACATTTATTATGTAAGAGACTAAAAAGCATCTAGCCTCGTTTATAGCTTTTACTTTTTTCTATGAAAGGTCACTATCTTGTCAGACCTTTCAAACTCCTCAATTGTATCTACATATACTCCACATTATCAATGAATAAAAGATAAGTTGAAGTTTACTTTTGTGTTAACACATTCTCAAACTCTCTTCATGGTATCGAGCCATTTGTGTTCTAACTTTTTCATTTGCCAAAACTCATATTTACGAAGAATGTCTTCCACATCCGACATTACTTCAACCTCGTGAGACTCTCGGCTGACCTCGGATGGTAGAGATACTTGACAACTCCTCTTCTTATACAAACCATAGACTTGATGGTAACAACTATCTCTGTTATGGTCAAGATCTATGAAAATGTACATTTCGGACAAAGTAAGATGGGATACTTATGCAGAACAAAACACCACTTTTCTTGAAAGCCCGACCCGGTTTTGAAGCATGGGACACAACAAATAATCAACTCATGACCATCCCTCATCACGAGGTCAATGACAAAAGAGATAAGTGAAAACTTTATGATGTGTAATCTTTGCCAAAGAAATGCAGGATAATGCCGGAGATCTTTACTCCAAGAAGGATAATACATCGAGGTATATGAACTAGAGCTCAGATTCAAACTTGCGAGCAAGGGGATATGTCGTAACTCAATATTTCAATCAACTATCTAAGGCTTGCAACACTTAGATATGTTAGAAACTCACTCATGGAATGATGTCAAGGATGTCTCTTTATAAAGACATCATAGAAAGAAGAGAGTATTCGGGTTCCTCAACTGGACTGAATCCTACTCTTGATGATGTTAGAGGAAGAATTCTTGCCACCAACCTCTTCCAAATCTCAAATCCATGTTTCTTGAGGTCAAACATGAAGAAAATAGGAGAAAAGTCATGCTTCAAATCCACTAACGACAACCCCATGAAGGTGCTTTGCCTATGCTTGTATCGGGAAAGCTTTCTTGAGGTTCTTGAGACATACAAGAAGCCTCTTGAGAAAGCGGAAAAGCGTTTCGTGATCACTGCAAACGCACAAATCACACCAAGGACAAGCTGTTTGGAAGCTCCATGGCAAGCCTAACTCCTCAAAACCTCAAAACCTATCGAGGAAAGTCAAAGCGGACACATCGGTGAGGAGGAGAATGACAACCGAGATGAATGCTCGGTTTCTTTGCATTCAAAGCCTTCTGAATCAACAAAGGAAGGTAGTCACTCTCTTTGATGTTGCTACTCATACTCATACTGGTAAATTCTACTCTTCCCTTAGCAATGAAACATGGATTGTTGATTAGGGCATCCTCCCATATGATAGTAATAAAAACCTTATAACCAACTATATGCCTTGTCACCAAATTCATAACATTAAAGCTGCGATGGATCTATCTCTCGTGCAAAGGTGTTGGAAATGTTAAACTCACTAATAAGATATGCCTACGGGATGTCCTATTTGTTCCAAACTTAGACGCAATCTTATATACATTCAAGTGAACTCACTAAAGATTTGAATTGGACTTGTTGTTTTTAAGGAAAATCGGTGCACATTCCAGGATCCTACTTCACGAGAAGTGATTGGGAAGGCTAAACCTTACTTATTTGGATTGTTTTACGGTCAACCTGCTGACAAAGATGAAGGATCAAGATCGAATGCACTTCGACTGCTGCTCCCAGACTTTAGACAATATCATGTTATGGCATTATAGATTAGGACATCCAAGTTTTGGTTACTTAAAATCTTTAACTCTGAATTGTTTAAAGGATGTAATCTGAATGACCTTCAATGTGATATTTGTCAATTTGCTAAACTTACAAAATCTGTGTATGCTAAGTTACCTCATTTGCATTCCTCACCCTTCACCTTAATACACAAGTGATGTGTGTGGGGACCCTCTAGGTGAAAAGTATAACTTGAGGAAAAGGTGGTTTGTCACCTTTATTGATGATCATACCAGGAACACTTGGGTTTTTAATGAAAGACAAATCAAAGTTGGCCTATCTTTCAAGAATTTTATCATATGGTCTCCACTCAATTTGATACTAAGGTCAAGATCTTAAAGGCGATAATGCTCTAGAATACTATGAGTCTAATCTCGGTACCTTCTTGTGAGATAGAGGAATTGTTCATATCGAGTGGTTGTGTGGAAACACCTCTCAGTGAGAATGGGGTTCTTTGAGAGAAAGAAACAGCACCCTGAAATGGCAGGATCAATCATGTTCACCACACATGTTCCTAAATATATGTGGGGTGAAGCTATCTGACAAACTTATTTACTCAGCAGACTTCCCAAAGTAGTGTTAGGTTTCAAAACTCCACTCCAAACCCTTCCTCACCACACACTCTGCCATCATCTTGTTTCCCGTTGCCTCCAAAGATCTTTGGTTGTCTTGTGTTTGTGTATATCCATGCTCAACACGAAGTAAACTTGATCCTAAAGCTCACAAGTGCATTTTCTAGGTTATGCAAAGGGCGTAAAAGGTTACAAGTGTTATTCCCTATTGAAAAGAAATTTTACAATTCTATGGATGTAAAATTCTTTGAAAGGACCCTTATTACAACAAACCCTCTTTGAGCCATTCACTTGATGGAAACCTGATTGAAATTGACCTAAACCCCTTCCCTCAAAGAAACTCTTAACCTCGGCAACCTCTGATCCTCGGCGGTGAACTTGGTACCTGCTTTGAACCTCTACAACCTAATACTCCTCGGCAACCTCCTGAACAAGAGTCTACATGACCCGAGCCTCTGCGATCCACGAGCTCTCGACACTCGGCAATCTGAGATCCTCGACTGCTGGGCATTGATGATAGGCCTATTGCTCTTGGGAAGGAAAGAGATCATGCACTGATCACTCTATTCATTCTTATTTATCTTATGATAAGTTATCTCACTTACTTTGCCATGTTTTCACAGGGACTGGACTCTCACTCTATTCCTAAAAATATTCAAGAGGCCCTTCAAAATGATAAATGGAAGGTCTTTGTTTAAAGCAGAGATGACACATACGGATAATCATACTTGGGATTTGACACCTCTCCACAGGGCAAGAAGACGATCAGATTGCCGATGGTTATTCACTATAAAATACAATCTTGTGATGGCACTATTGACAAGTACAAAGCCGAGATTGGTAGCGAGGATTCACTCAAACTTATGGCATTGACTATAAGGAAACTTTTGCACCGGTGGCAAAACTCAACCTTGTCGAGGGTTACGATCTCTCTAGTGTCCAACTTGACTGGCCTCTTCACCAATTGGACATCAAAAATGCTTTTCTAAATGGGGACCTCACTTTGAGAGGTTTATATGAATGTACCTCTGGTTTTATCAATCCTCATACTCAAGGCAAGGTGTGCAAACCGAGGAAATCTCTATATGGCACGAAGCAATCACCAAGGGCATGGTTTGGAAAATTAACAAGCGTGGTCAAAGCTGCTGGATATCACCAATGCAATTACGATCACACTATGTTCATCAAGACAACCAACGAGAAGAGGTCTATTATTATTGTCTATGTGGATGATATCATCCTCACTGGAGATGACTCTCTACGAGATCCAACATTTGAAGACTCTGTTTGGCAAAGGTGTTTCGGGTGAAAGACTTGGGTTTTCTCAAATATTTTCTTGGCATGGAAGTAGCAAGAAGCAAACAAAGGCATTTACTGTCTCCCAAAGGAAATATGTCTTGGATCTGCTGAAGAAGCGGCATCTTTGGGGTGCAAACTGCTATATCCTGTAGACCCAGGTCATACCTACTCGCTACATGGTGACACTTCTTTGTCGAGGAAAGAACAATATCAAAGGCTTGTAGGAAACTCATCTACCTCTCCCATACAAGACACGATATTGCATATGGTGTCGATCTGGTTAGTCGGTTCATGCATTGCCCCTCTTGAGCAACATTGGGATGCGATAAATAGAATCTCGAGGTATTTGAAGTCTACTCCTCGCCAAGGGTTACACTTCACCAAGTCTGGCGATAGATCCATCAAGGTCTGCTTGATGTTTGATTGGGTGGATGCCACATAGATAGAAGGTCGACCACAGAGCTCACTTCACTATGTATGGGGCAATCTTGTTACTGGAGGAGCAAGAAACAACCTATCGTGTCTAGAAGCGATCTTGGCCAAGCTGAACTCAGGGCACTTGTCTTAGGCATTTGTGAAGCTCTTTGGCTCAAAAGAGTACTTCTTGAACTTCAAGCCAACCCTTCAAACAACCTATCACACTCTATTTGTGATAATCACTCAAAGACTTATGCATGGCGGAGGATCCAGTCCATCATGACAAAACAAAACATGTGGACATTGTGAGACACTTCCTAAAGGAAAAGATTGATGCCAAGATTATCCGGCTCCGGTATGTTCCTCGGCGAGACCAAAATGCAGATATTCTCACCAAAGCTATTCCACCTCTCATGTTCATTGAGACTAAGTAGCAAACTTGGCTGCATCAACATATCTGAGCCAGATTTGAGGGTGTGGCAATATTCAACATCTTGATAAATCTGTTGAGGTTCAGCAGAGTCTTGAACACTCTTAAACTCATGTGCCTGATTTTACATGTACACTTTATTTATTTATAAAGAGACATATTAATTACATATAAACAATTAATATGTCAAACTCTATTCATAGAAATAGCTTTTACTCTAGTTCACTTTATGTCATAGACATTTATTATGTAAGAGACTAAAAAGCATCTAGCCTCGTTTATAGCTTTTACTTTTTCTATGAAAGGTCACTATCTTGTCTAGGACCTTTCAAACTCCTCAATTGTATCTACATATACTCCACATTATCAATGAATAAAAGATAAGTTGAAGTTTACTCTTGTGTTAACACATTCTCAAACTCTCTTGGATCTAAACATAGGATACGCGATTCCCGGACGACCAATCATGTATACTCCGCGTACTTGATGATCATACACAATCACTACCGCATGATGCCTGGGCCCGTGGCTGAAACCTCAATAGTGTCAAAGCATGACAATCCACACCGTGATGCCATGAAGACTCGGTCTTAAGGATAATTACACAACCGCCACATAATGTGACACTTATCCGTGTAAGTGGTCGATCTAACGTCGCATTCTCTAATACACGTCCACGTATAGTCAAAGTGTCTACTACACTTCGATGAGCGAGATCTATCCCATACTTAAAGATAGAAGACATCGATACATGCTAGTCTGTTTGTACTTATCAATGTCTGTTTAATAGTACATCGACCTAGAGACATTTAAGTATCAAACTTATTAAAGTGATTAGAGATCTCATCAACCATAATCGCCTATCATGGTTTCTCTATCACGATTTAATACTAAGGGCGTTATCATATAACAATTCATAATTGGTTCTTTAGAAGAACAGATATATGACAAATGAAAAGCCATTTAATATATGCATAAACATAAAGAAATAGTAGAAATGATCCGACCGGTCAGATCCGGTCCAACTCCGATTGGGTTTAGGACACTATTCCAACAAATTTCCCCATATAAATCCAATCCTCTGTTGTCTAAAGAATCGAGAGATATCAAGTTTTTGGTCATTTAATGGAACATGACTAACTTCACTTAGTTTCTGATCTTCCATCCTACCCCTCAATCGAACTAAGCCAATCCCAACTACCTTGCAGGACCTTTGCTGTTTGCCATAGATATATGACCACCATCTATCTCGGCGATAACTTGAGAACCACTATCTCTCGAGGCAAATATGAAAGGATGCCCAGGAGTCCGAGAATCCACATTAGTTTGATGTCTTTGACTCTCCTCGCCACTTAGGACCATGTCCTCATCTCGAATCATGCTCAATCACATACTGCCTTTGTGCCGATCTTTTCTCCTCCTTTGTTTCTTCCTCTTTGGACAATTGGACTTCCAATGTACTTCTGCTCCTTACAATAATTAAAGACATCTGTGGATTTAGGGCCTTTGGACCTTGTCTTCTTGGAATTTTTCTTCCTAGGCCCGACCATGCTCTTTTCCACTACTACAAGCGACTATCATCATGCGACTGGCCATGCGCTTTCACCGCCTTATGTCTCAGCTCCCTAGCATGTAAAGTGACCTTACATCCTCTAAAAGCAATCTGTATCCTTCCCAACTATGAAAGATCGCACAAAGTTCTCATAGAAGCGGGTAATGAAACCAAAAAAATCAAAGCGACATCTTCATCCTCAATCTTAACATCAATATTCCCGAGATCATGTAATATTGTGTTCGGTGATCAAGATGATCTCTCAAGCCGAGCCC